>JBBPBR010000007.1:3185480-3222638 GCA_037974775.1 Cicer pinnatifidum | reverse complement strand
TAATGGTAATTTGATGTAATTAAAATTGTGTGGATACAATTTTTATATTGTATAACTATTTAAATGTATTAATTATTGATATGTTATTAATTAAATTATAAAAATAAATAATTACATAATTTTAAATTGCTATTTTTAGAAATTTATATTGTAATTTCTTGAATATTAATTATTCAACGTCATTTTCAATCAACATTTTATAATTTATAAGTTATGTTGTCTAACATATTTTAAATTGCCACTTTCAATCAATAAAATCAAAAAAAGTAAATAAAAATAATTAAATTTTAAAATAAAAAGATGAATTCCACACTTTAATAATAAAAAAAAAAACTACAATTAAGTTAAATATAATTATTTTCCCATAAGCTTGATAGGTCACAACACTTTTTTTAGGGAACAGTTTATAGCATATTTTTTCAAGAAATTGTTCAATAGAAAATGATAGATAATCAATCGTTTTGAGCTTTAAATCTATAACCATGAATATAAGAATTCAAATTTAAGAAATATTAATTTATTTTTTAAAATTATTTAACGTAGGTTAGAATACTTTTTCCATTAACTATTTTATTTAACTTTTTGTTTGTAAATTGGAAAGTTCAGAGTTTAATAGAATATCAAGTAAATTTGTAGTTTAAAAATGGCCAAACTAACAAAATTTGTGGGTGTTTGCGATGACGCCACGTGTCCGAATATAAAAAAACCTTGTATCATTCTGTTAACCGCGTCGTAGCTGCATGTGCGACACTTCAACAAATATACGATCCAGCAGAGATGGCAAAACAGTGATTTGTTCTTCCGGTCACCGGCGATTAAGGCTCCGACAATGCTCTAAGCAGAAAAGCTTTGTAATCAATCAGTAATTTAAACTTCTCTAATCAATTACTGAATTAACAAGCTCACTGTCTAGCTTCCATTAATTAACGAGGAAATTATTATTTTCCATAGCATTTGAAGTGTACATCTGATTTATTTATTTTTATTACAACATTCTCTAGTTTCTCCAACAAACGATGTCGTTTCTACGGCGCAGAAAGACCGTTGCAAATTCCTCGTCGCGTGGTTCAGATCGCGGTGACGATGAAGAGGAGAAAAAGAAGAATGAGAAAAAGGGAGAAAATATTAAGAAGGGGAAGAATGTTGAAGGCAAAAAGAAAAAGAAATGGTCATGTATTGATAGTTGCTGTTGGTTCATTGGATTCATATGTTCAGTTTGGTGGTTTTTGTTGTTTTTGTATAATGCAATGCCTGCGTCGTTTCCTCAGTACGTGACCGAGGCAATTACAGGGCCGTGGATAGACCCTCCAGGCGTGAAGTTGAGGAAAGAAGGGTTGTCGGCGAACCACCCTGTGGTTTTTGTTCCGGGAATTGTTACTGGTGGATTAGAACTATGGGAGGGTCGTCAATGTGCTGATGGATTGTTTAGGAAAAGATTGTGGGGAGGCACATTTGGGGAATTATATAAAAGGTATACTTTTCTTGTGAGTACATTTATGGGATTAAAAGTGCTAACAACACTCACTTTACATTTTCTTTATCACAATTAGTTTCTTATCGGGGGAAATTTGTGCAGGTCTCACTACTTTATTTACATGAATTTCAACTCATAAGAGAGAGTGGTTGAAAGATAGCTTTAGAGTGAGTGTTGTTAGTAGTCTTCATTGTGCAATTGATGTTGGGGTGATAACTAGATTATATATGATTTTGCATGTGTTTGGGTGGCTTGATTGTATTTTGATATAAGTGAAAACCACATTGACAGCTCGAATGGCAGTTTCCATAATTGGATTGTCTATTTTAAAAATATTTTTTTTAAAAAAAAATAGAAAGGTAAGCAAATGAATTTTAGAACAAGAAATAAATTTGTGTTGCTAAATGCATCTGCAAAGTAGGTTCTACTAAGTTGGTATTGGATTTGCATATAAGCTGGCATATTTCTTGTTGTTGAGAAGACAAAAAGCTTTGTCTCAGACACTTGTGAAATTGCCTTGTTAAATCTCTTAAATATTGTATGCTTTAGTTGATTGACCCTTTTACGCTATGATTTATTGGTTTTGTTTTACTTTTCCTTAATATATTCTTGTAATATTAATTTCATTCATAATTTGGTATAGTAGTATAGCTTGTGAGATACAGTTCCAATTCACAGGTCAATAAAGTTCATTCAGTGATTCATATTCTTCCTACATTTGTCTTGTTGTGTATTTAGTTTTCTTCCTTTGTTAATTGTGAATTATACTTCCATCAAGATTATGTGTTTTATGTTTGTTTCGTGACTTCATATAATTTATCTATGGTGGTATACTATGATTGTTTTTTTCTACCTTCTACAGACCATTGTGTTGGGTTGAACACTTGTCACTAGATAATGAAACAGGACTAGATAGACAAGGCATTAGAGTTAGACCTGTATCTGGACTTGTAGCAGCTGATTATTTTGCACCTGGTTACTTTGTTTGGGCTGTTCTAATTGCTAATTTAGCACGCATTGGGTATGAGGAGAAAAACATGTATATGGCTGCATATGATTGGAGAATCTCGTTTCAAAATACAGAGGTGGTTCTCAGTTCGCCGCAAAGTTTTTATTTTATTTTATGCGCTTGTATGTACTTTTATTGTGATATTAATTTATGATACATTCTTGACGTTCTTGTCTTATCTTGCTTAATTTGTTTAGGTCAGGGATCAAACATTGAGCAGGATAAAAAATAATATAGAACTTATGGTGGCTACAAATGGTGGTAAAAAGGTGGTTGTTATTCCACATTCAATGGGTGTTCTGTATTTTCTGCATTTTATGAAATGGGTTGAGGCCCCGCGACCAATGGGTGGAGGGGGTGGGTCAAATTGGTGTGCCATGCACATTAAAGCAGTGACGAACATTGGGGGACCTTTTCTTGGTGTTCCAAAATCTGTTGCTGGACTTTTCTCTACAGAAGCCAGGGACATTGCTGTTGCTAGGTTTTTACTTTTACCACTACAACATGAATTCTTGGTCCTCCATAAGTTTTTATTTTTAAAATCAAAAAGTATTATGTTCTTCTCTCAACAAGTTAGTTTTGGACGATATTTTGCAAATTTTTAAATTATATATGAAGGAAATGGATGTGTAATTTACGTCCCCTTTGAAAGCAAAATATAGCTCATTTTGAGTGTTTGTATTTTGTTTCACCTTGAAAGCTTTCAAATCTATATTATTCTTAATAAGTTAATTATCACTATATTATGCATGAACTACTTTTATTCCTCCCAAAACTGATTTATAATGTTGTTGATCAGTTTTTATGATTTCCATTCTTTTTATAGATTTTTTAGTAAAAAACCTGCAATTGCAATTGATGATATTACTAATATCATTATGAATATTAATAATATATATTATTAAACTCCTTATTCATGAAGCTCTGATCCTCATACAGGGCTTTCGCACCAGGTTTTTTAGATAAGGATGTTTTTGGTCTTCAAACTCTACAACATTTAATGCGGATGACCCGAACATGGGATTCAACCATGTCAATGATACCAAAAGGTGGGGATACTATATGGGGTGGCCTTGATTGGTCCCCTGAAGAATACTACAACTGCAGTGCAAAGAAGCAAAAGAACAATGATACTTCTGGTGCATTTAAAAATGACAAAGAGAAGACTGTCAAGAAAAATATCAATTATGGGAGACTCATATCATTTGGGAAAGACAACGCCGAGTTACATTCCTCCAAGCTTGAGAGGTTGGATTTTAGGGTAATGTTCCTAATTGTACATTTAGTATTGTATTTATAATTTTTTTTATGTTTGCATGAATAATATAGTATTTGCAATCAATTGCACAGATAAATATACCTATTTTGTCCTCTTGAATATCTGGAATTTAGATACAAAACTTTAAGTATTTATTTTGTGGTGATAAACCAAGCTTATAAAACTTTCATCACTTGCCATTTTCTAGTTTCTAAATTGCTCATTCACGGCTACAAAAATTAGCTTTTAATTTTCCCTCAAATTGAAGTGAAACTCCCCTCCTTTATCAATTGCATCGCCGATAGACATATCTTTGTATTTGTCTCTTAGTACTCTCAAGATATAGATGTTTTTTAACTGTTTGCAATTGGCATGAATTACATTTTTAATTGGCAAGGTTACAAGTGTCATGTTTTGTTTGTTGTTATAACCGACAGGATTGTCTCAAGGGGAGGAACTTTGCAAACACATCTAATTGTGATGTATGGACAGAGTACCACGACATGGGTGTTGAGGGTATCAAAGCTGTTGTAGATTACAAAGCTTACACAGCTGATTCAATTTTAGAACTGTTTCATTTTGTTGCTCCCAAGATGATGAAACGTGGAGGTGGTCATTTTTCTTATGGGATTGCTGATAATTTGGATGATCCGAAATACAACCATTACAAATATTGGTCTAATCCTTTAGAAACAACGTGAGCTTCTTTACTTCATTTTTATTTTTTCTTTCAGCTCTTTTCATCCCTACTTAATGGGATAAATCTTGGTTGTTTTTGTTGTTGCTTTGGTTCTGTTCTTAAGCTCTGCTATCAATTTTTCCTAGCCTTAAAAACAATTCTCGCGTTATATAAAAAATTGACACTAATTTAACTCGATCAAGTGGTGGGCCAAGAAATCATATTATTTGCATAGGATTGTTTTTTTGTCTTAACTCTCCGGTTCCTATGAGAAAGGGGCTATGATAATCTGGAGTTTGGTGAGGAGGTAAGTATAGTTTGACCAAGGGTTGTTCTAGTTAGGGCTTGGATATTTTCAATTGATTCTTCTTTAATGAAGTTTATTAACTACTTGAGGCCAACCACTTGGTTGACTAGGATTTAACTAATATAATTATTATGTTGCCTGGATTGATGGAGCTAACATATATTTTACTTATGCTATATGCTATATATTTGGGATATGGTGTTTCTATTTTTTGTTTCTACTATTGCAGATTACCAAATGCTCCAGATATGGAGATTTACTCTATGTATGGAGTTGGGATTCCTACAGAAAGAGCCTATGTCTACAAATTCAGTACACAACCTGAATGTCACATTCCTTTTCAGATTGACACATCAGTAAATGGTGAAAGTGAGGACTCATGTCTAAGGGGTGGAGTTTATAGTTCTGATGGTGATGAAACTATTCCTGTTTTAAGTGCTGGTTTCATGTGTGCAAAAGCTTGGCGTGGAAGAACGCGCTTTAATCCCTCGGGAATCCGTACGTACATAAAAGAGTATGATCATGCCCCTCCAGCTAATCTTCTAGAAGGCAGAGGAACTCAGAGTGGTGCTCATGTTGATATATTGGGGAACTTTGCATTAATTGAAGATATCATACGAGTAGCGGCTGGAGCCTCTGGCGAGGACTTAGGTGGAGATAGAGTTTACTCTGATATTTTCAAATGGTCTAAAAAAATTGATTTAAAGCTCTAGGTTTACATAGTAACAGTAATCGTTTTTTCCTAATCTAACTTCTCAAACTGCTGACGTTAATTTTGCCGCGTCCTAAGTATAGCATGACTTGGTCTACTACTTCCATATCATGTCTTTAGTGAAAATGTTCAATCTCAAAAATATTAAAAAATCAGGGTTATATGTTGATGCTTATAAATTTTCACATACTACTTTTGTGTTCCATTTCAACGGGCCAGATTACTAATTCTTACTAAACAAGTTTGAAAATTTTACCCCATACCCTCCCAATCATTCCTATACCCCCATTTTAAGAATGAAATGACATTTTTGCCCTCATATATATAATAAAACGTTACAAAATTTGCCATTCACTATTCAACATTTTCGGAACCAAAAAAGTAAGTTTTTTTAGAAAACTTCCGGAAAACTTGGTTTGAAGTTTTTCGGTACAGAGGACACTTCCGGAAAACTTGATTCAAATTATCCGGTACAGAGCAGTGTTAAAAAAAAAAAAATAAATAAAGAATTAAATTAAAAAAAATTGTTCTGTACCGGAAAACTTTGGTAGGAAGTTTTCCGGTAACATGTTCTGTACCGGAAACCTTGGGTAGGAAGTAATCCGGTACAGAACAATTTTTTTAAATTTAATTCTTGTGGATGAAGTTTTCCGGAACACAGTTCTGTACCGGAAAACTTGTGTCTAAAGATTTCCGGTACACAAGTTTTCTCTTTTGTACCGGAAAACTTTTTTTCAAGTTTCCCGAAAGTATGTTGTGTACCGAAAATCTTTGGTTTTGAGTTTTCCGAAAGAAAAAAAAAATATTAACTTTTCATTCTGTAAAATAGTCAAAAAAGTTGAGGGTATTTTTGGCATTTTGAAAATTATTTGGGGGTACAGGACTAATTTGGGGGTACAGGGTCAAATTTTCTAACAAGTTTGCAACTAATGTTTTAAAATTGATTTGGTCAAGGTTCAAATTGTTAACTTCGTGGTTGAACTATTGTCAAACCACGATTAAATAGAAGGATAAATAAAATATGCTAGAGTATCTTCGACTATTTCAATAATAGTTTTTTTTTTTTTTTTTTATATATATATATTTTTTACTATATCATAATTTGTTTCCTTGTTTATTGAGGATTAGGAGCCTAATATTTGTTTGAATTCAATCTATATAAATTTTAAAAAATTATACACCCGTGAATTGACAATATATAATTGAATGACACTGAAATATAGTGTTTAAAAGTTTAATTTATATATATTATATATATTGTGAAATATAATGTTTAAAGTTTATATTTTATATATTACTAATGTAAAAAATATAATATTAACAATGATCATGTACCCAAGAGATGATAATAGTCTATTTCTTCTTAATTAAATTTGATGAGTTGTAATTGAATATTGAAATTAGAAGATGATTAGTATTTGTAATTACACACTTGATATTAGGATTAAAAGAAAAACAAGAATCATGTGAATGGTATAGTAATTCCTTTAGTAAAATGAATTGTAACATAAAAATCTCACTTACCATAGTGATATAGGACGTAGAAGGAACCATACAACGCTCCCAGTCCCACATCTTGACTTTTGTAATTTTACGCCCAAAATCTCACTCTCACCCGATTCCAATTTTTCAAACAAACAATCCTGTTGGCTCGGTGTTCCCAACAAACCGCCCCCAATTCATTTTAATCTCATAGTACATACCCCAATTTAACAAGCACTTTTTAGTTCCCTTTCTACTTAACGCAAACGCACTTAATTTGAAGAGAAATCAGAGATCAGAGACAGAGAGAGAATGGTTTCGTACATGAACGTCTTGCTGTACGGTGTCGGAGGGTTAGTGGTCGCCGGAATGGCATTACTTGTGGCGTTTCAGGAGAAGCTTGTTTACGTTCCGGCGTTGCCAGGCCTCACCAAATCCTACGCTATCAATCCTTCTCGTCTCAGACTCACTTACGAAGACATCTGGCTCTCTTCTTCCGATGGCGTTCGCCTTCATGCTTGGTTCATCAAACTTTTCCCTAATTCTCGAGGTTACTTTCCAATTTCACTTTTCCTCAATTTCGATCTCACTTTAGATTATTGAATTGTTATTTGAATTTTAACTGGAAACATAAAGCTGCATCCGGGAAGTATAGATCCAAGGAGAGTAGGGTTTCATTTCATGCGGATTTAATGATTTAAACACTATAATAATGGTTGAATCAAGATTCATCGTTCAAGAGTGTTTTTTTTAGAGTTCAAGAGTGTTAAATGGAGTAAACAAATAATTGTTTTTTCCTAAATGTGTAAGTCGATGTTACTATTGTCCTTGAATGAATCAAATTACAAAAATGTCTTCTCAATGTGTCTTGTGGTAGTAATTTTGGGGACCAAACCAACTAATAGACACATTTGATGATCAAACTAACTAATTAAAGAAATACACATTTGAGGACTAAACTGACAAACAAAATACACATTTAGTTTTTTTTTTTTTTTTTTTTATAGTTTTGATGCAATTAGGAACTATAGTGACATCGCGTCACTCAATTAAGGATTAAAATGATTGTTTACTCCTGTAAATTATTATTTGGTGTTGCTGATTTGCTATGAAAACGCATGTGCTCTTTGAACTCTGTATTGTAATTCATGTATGTTGTTCTAAATTCTAATGCAGTTTTTATTTCTTATTTTCCTTTAACAGGTCCAACCATTTTGTTTTTTCAAGAAAATGCTGGAAGTATCCTGATTGTTGTAGAAATTAGGGTTTAGGTTGTGATTATTATATCATATATTATGTTCAATATGCTTTTGAAGGCCTTGACTACTGACTTTTAGATATTGCTCACCGCCTTGAAATGGTTCGCATAATGTTGCAGCAGTTACAATGCAATGTTTTTATGCTTTCTTACCGAGGGTATGTATTAGCCTTAACACCTTAATCTTTTCATTTTTTATATATACAGTTGTATTATTAGATTCATGCATTTGATATGACTGAGTTGGAACTAAGGCGTCAATTGATTTTACAGTTATGGAGCAAGTGATGGCTCTCCTTCTCAGCATGGAATTACAAAGGATGCTCAGGTATGCTGTTTTATTGATATAGTTGTGCGTTATTGTTCTTCAAATTTCTTAATTGAAATTTCTCCAATTTTATTACCTCCTGTTGCCCAGGCTGCATTGGATCATCTTTCTCAGAGGACTGATATTGACACATCTAGAATAGTTGTATTTGGACGATCACTTGGGGGTGCAGTTGGAGCTGTACTAACAAGAAATAACCCTGACAAGGTACCTCCTGTAAACTATGTGTCTTGTGCGTGGAGAAAATTGATAGCTTTTTTATTTTATTTTCACTTGTCACCCTGGTTTATAGTCAGTAGATAAACATTCCTTTAGAATGTCAATATTATATGAATCAATACTGCATGCATTATAGGTAGCTAGATTCATAAGTGAAGGCATATGCCATATAGTAAGGCTGTATAATGTAGCTCTAAGTTTCTAGTTTGCTTAGGTTTCTCTTGTCGTAGATTTAGATTGATAACTAAATTAATGTCAATGATTATAAATTTTGGATTTGTTGAATCAATCTTGTTTCTAGATTATTGAGTGCAACAATCTTATTGGTCTCCCCCACTACGCATGTCTAGAAAAAAATGTGGCTATTAAGATTGTAGATTTGTTAGTGTGGTCTGCTTTTAATTTTTAAAGCACCGCTATCAATCAATTCTTTGAATAAGAGTATGAAAATGTTTTTAGTTATGCATAAAAAGCTTTTGTTCATTGCCCTTGTATGTTACAAAATTGTCTAGAAATCCCTTCCTTGAGCATTTTTTTCTTTGTTATGGTATATTTATCATGAAGGATTTTACTTGATTATTCTCTTGGGCTTCCATAAAGCATAAATAAGATTCCTTGCAACAGGTTATAAGGGGCCAATTTTTTTATGCTGATTTTGGAGAAGTATCAGCATGGTTGTTCTACACAGTTGATAAAAATTATTTCGTAAAACTAAAGATCTATGAAAATGGACTCTATTTTCAAAATACAGTAATTCCAGAATATTTTCATGGCTCCAGTAGAGAAAATTCTCCTTTATTGCTTTGATTGTATTTAATGAAGTGAGACTTCAAGCAGATGCTTTTACCTGTAAAATGTTAAGAGCTTTCTTATTTGGACAATTTTTTACGTTGAAATCCTTTTGGATATTGAAGCTAAATTAGGGCGAGTAGTCTAAACAAAGATTGGACTGTTGCAATATCTAGGCATCTCCAGAGTGTTGTTTTCGGCAGCAGTTTGCTTATAAGCTTTAATCTACAAATTCTGTTGACCTTCTTTCTGCATTTTAGGTTGCTGGACTGATACTCGAAAACACTTTCACGTCTATATTGGATATGGCTGGAGTTTTGTTACCTTTTTTGAAGTGGTTTATTGGAGGCAGCGGTTCAAACGGTCCTAAGCTACTCAATTTTCTTGTACGCTCTCCATGGAGTACTATTGATGTTGTTGGCGAGGTGAGGGATGCTGGATACCACCAGTATTAAGTTTTGCCCTTTATTTTTATGCTCCACTGATTAGGATTATGTCACTTGGGCATAATGAATATGCTTTTATAAAATCAATACATAGATCAGTGACTTGTGAGAAGGATACCAAATTCAAATTTTTAATTTATTTTTGGTCTCTAGGAAAGAAGTTTGCAACTTGCATTGTTTCGGTTCTTCTATAATTCTCTGGCTGAGTTCATGTGTGTGCGCATCACATTTTTATTGCTGGTTTAATTGCAGATCAAACAGCCTATCCTTTTTCTATCTGGATTGCAAGATGAGATGGTCCCTGCATCACATATGCAAATGCTATATGCAAAGGCAGCTACTCGTAATAATCAGTGTCTCTTTGTGGAGTTTCCCACTGGCATGCATATGGATACTTGGCTGGCTGGTGGTGATCACTACTGGAGAACAATTCAACAGTTTTTGGCACAACATGCTCCAGAGAAAAAGGAAGACAGATCATCACAAAATGGAAACGGTAATTGTTTTATTTTTTCCATGTTGTTGTTTCAAAACTGAGATTGATGGGTTAAGAAAGTGGGGTTGTTTCTGCTTAATTAATTGCATGATTTTTATACAACTTTTGTATTTTTCGATATGGAGGTATTCCTTCTTTTTGTTTGTTCCTTTTTTATAGGGCCCTGCCTTTGTGATATGTTTGTATTATTCTCAAAAACTTCATCTAGCAATTGTTGTGATAGTTTCTCATCCCCCTTTTTAGCACTAACTGCTAACAATCTTCTTTGATGCTCTTGCTCACTTCTTAATTGCTGTTTTAATACTGCTGCCAGATGTTGGGGCAAGGTGATTGGCTGACATTAGATTATTGCAATGATACTAATTGGCTAACTAAGGATTCAAACAGTTTCTGCTCTTTGAAGTTTCAGCCCGTAAGAGCCCTCTGTGAAAAGATGCTTACTACTGGGACATGCTGCACCACTTCATGCTATTTCATTGGACAATTTTTGTTGGATTGTGGTTTCAAGGACTTGGAAGATGCCCAGACGATTTGCTATTCTTTTTGCTATACTGTACATCATCAACATTTTGGATGCCTAATCAAATTTGACAAGTGTCATATGTAGAATAATAATTTATAAAGTCTTAGATACACGTATATGTACACCATTATTTATGCTGTTTTTACAGAATGCGTTCTTGTCGTTCCTATTATTACAGGCAGAGACAGTGATATCGATTTCTGTCTTATTATTTCCAATTTTTTTGTTGAATGCTTGGTTCTACGGTGTCGAAAATTGGTTTTAATTGATTTTGGCTAAAATTGAATTGAAGATAAAGTATGTCATATTTGAATACATTCATGAAAACATGATTATTATATATTCTTGTAGTTTTGATCAAAAGGTGTGTATTTGCCAAAGTAGTTTTTTTACGTGTATAACTAGAGTTATGAGGCAACTATGGCTAATGCAAAAAGATGCACCTATCACAAAATAAAATAAAATTTAGATTTGATTTTGTCCACCGTAAAAGCCAGGATGCTTAACTTCACTGTGAAAATGATTGAGGTTGAAATTTATTTACATTGATGGAAGTCATACAATTTATTTTGCAGTCAAATTAGGTTTGGTTATTGTTAAATTGATTTTGACAAGTGTGAGCGGGGATCGAAACCTGTAAAATTGATTATGACATTGTGAATGAGGATCCGTAAACAGGGATTCAAATCTGTAAAATTGATTATGACAATCGAACGGGATCCAAACCTAATGTTATTGTTTTCAATTCTCTAAATTTTTTTATTGTCAAACTATATTTTGGAGTGAGGACTTGAACTGCTAAGTCATTCACACATCATTTAGGATCGTGTTAACTTGTGTATTAGGCTCGTACCAGCTTAAATTTGCTGTTAAGTATTGTCTATTTTTTAAAAAAACTATCGCTGAAGAACGGTACATTAAAGCGTATATCAAGTTTCATTGACCAAGTCTGAAACATTTGCCTATAGATGAATCCATCCAATTTTATATTTCTTAATAAAATTCATCTCATTATTTTATTCACAATTTACTTTCTTTTTCCAAAATCTAATACAACGTGGCAAAGTTACTCACGGCAAACCCTGGCAAAACAAAACAACCGCAACTCTGGGTCCTGAGTCCATGTGAGTTCTTAATCATAATGGCAAAATCAAATAACTTCTTCAAACACTGCCTCTCAGAAAGATAGGCCCTTTTCTATAAAAAAAAAAAAAAAAAGAAAAATATATATACATTTACTAGTCAACGTATTCTTATAGATTCATTTGGTATTATGATATTGGGATTTCTTATATGTGGATTTAGTGCTCCTAATTCCTTCCATTTTGCACCAGTACCATAAATACGAGATGATATGCTCCACAATGTGTCCCCAGGTTGCACCTTTGTGGTAGTGCCCAGAGCGCCAATCTTAGAAACAACCTTAGACTTCATCAATGGATTCTTATTGCTCTTGCTCATTCCATTAGCAATCAACCAGCGCGAACCAGATTGTTGCTGACTTGATGTACCCCAAAGTTTCTTTTTTTGGGACTCAATCTTAAGACCTGCAACATGGACTTCTGTAATTCTGAACTGAGCAATGCCTTTTTCTTTAATACTTCTCTCCTCTTTGTTGTCTTTCATCTCCTCCACCTTTGCTCTCATTTCACACTCATCATCTTCATCAGTATTGTTCCCTACCTCAGACACAGTCAAGTAAAGCTTTTGCTTTGGTGCGGCAAACACTCTCTCCACTTGTATAAGAGCAAGCATTGGTGTTCCAACTGGCTCGTAATTTCTCAGAGGATCGCGAAGTTGCACCATTAGTGCTACTGTGAAATTGTTTCCCAGCAAACCACATTTCCTGCCATGACCTTTGCCTTTTTTCTTCCTTCCTTTTGAACTCTCACGGACAACGTCAAAAGAGTTGGCATGATGGGCTGCAAGAAGTTTGAAAGTACGTTCACTGATATCATCTATATCATCAATCTCACCCGAATCTAGTCTCATCCATTCATCAAGAGTTAATGATAGTTCCATTATCCCATCAACTTCATCGCTGCTGTCTCTGTTATCCAACAACTGTAAAGCAGCAGCTCCATCTAGGCCAAGAGAATTTCCAATGTCAACCCTCTTGGCCTGGAGACCAGCAAGATTTTTAAAGGAATTTGCAATGATGTTTGATGGGGCATCCTCCTCAGACATCCCAGATTGTATTTTTAAACCCTCCATCGAAAGTGCTTCAATTTTATCCATAGCCAAAGGAGCAAGATCTTCCAATGAAAAGAATCCTGAATCTCCTTGGTTGCCAATTGAAATTGAACTGAACTCATCAGACTTCATTCCAGATGATAATTCTTTCAAGCCCCTTTGCATGCAAGAAGAACCTTTCCACGTTGCCAAATCATGCTGCAAATGGCATTGCCTACATAAAGTGAGGAAAATTCAATAAGACGGTGAAACATTTTAATTTTAAAGGAAAGTAATGACTATTCATAATATAACCGAAGTTTACTGATAAAAAAATATACCTGCCATTTCCCTCTAAGCTTGGCATAGCTTCCCATGATATTTGTTGTATTGTCTTCCCTGTGATATCTTCAAGAGGCATAAACTTGTTTGCCTGCATCGAAAGCTTTTCAATTCCAACTGATGCCAAATAATGCAAAGTCTCCATTATCCCTGAACCCATTTCTGCAGGCATAACAACAGGGTTGGAAACCTGCATGATCAAGTTCCCACCACTTTTAGCATTCCTAAAAAGTGAGGAATTCATAGACCGTAGAAATCCGCCATTTTTTATCTGGAGGAAAGGACCAAACCCTTCTGCCAGAGGAGGTAATTTAGGAGGTTCTTCAGGTAGTTGATCTATTGGACTTCCAAAACCGGCAACGCCTTTTGGTGGAGAATGCTGAAAAGACTCCTCACTCCAACCCCATTCACGCATTAAGGCTTCTGTTTCTGAGTCTTCTAGTATGTGACCCTTTGGTTTACTCCTCACATTTTCAAATTCAAGCTCCTGCAGATCATGCAACAAGGGTGGTGCTCTAATACCTGTAGAAAAATTCCACTGCTCAGAAGCATCATAAACACAATCTTCTTCTTCTTCTTCATCATCATAATCCACATTAAATAAAGAGAAACCCTCAGACCCAACATCCTTCTCAAATTGTCTTAAAAGGCACTCTCTTGGAGACTCGGGGTCACTTTCAGAACTAAAGCCCGTTGAACTATGGTCTACACCTAGTATACTCAAAAATTCACTGGCAACTGATTCGGTTAAATCATCCAAGCTCTGTGACTTTCTGAACTTACACTCAGATGTGACTTCCATAATTTTTGGAGATTCCACTGCCATTGTCTCCAACTCTGAGACACTATTCAATGCTGATTCTATTTCTTGCAGGAGAAGTTCTTTTGTCCATAACTCATCGCTTTTGTTAGAAAGTTCATGTACCACGATACTTTCCTTAGAACTATCACTGGTATTGAATTCAATGCCTTGATCAACAACAGAAAAATCATCACATTCACATTCATTAGAATTCTCATTTACAGACTCAGATAAAGAATAAATATCTGTCTCAAATGTCTCCAAGCTTTCTTGAAACACATCAAATTCAGATTCTCCATACACTGGACTACATGTTTTTCTTTCATTACCCTGATGTTCTACTAGCTTTCCTATTTCAGTATCAGGCGAACGACATGCGTCAAGTTTGATTGGCTCAAGATTCTCTTTTAATACAAGTTCATGTTTCATGTGCAGGGGACTGCATGTGTTTTCATCATCAATTTTCTTATACAAGACATCTGCTGAACTTTCCATTACTGATTTTGATGACTTCAATACCTCCTGAAGATCCTTCACCTCATCTATAAGCCGAGGCGAATACTGACACGGATTTATATCTGTTTCACTCAAAGCCATACAATTTTGCCTCGAAGTCAATAGATTAGGAGCACAAATGTTGTTATCACCAACCACTACATACCCAAAACTTACATTCATCACAGCACCTTTAGCCTTTCCTGATAACCTAAAACTTGTAGTCCATTTCCCTGAACTCTTCTCCTCTTCAAGATCTTCCAAAGCAAGAGGAAGCAACCTTGTGATATCTAAACGATGCTTCCCTAAATCAAGTTCAGGAACACCAACCACAGAAGCATAGAGCAAAAAATGCTTAGCTTCATATTTTGCAGAATTGTGCGGTCCACTTTTACTTCCAATAATTGAACAAGTGTAACTCAAAATGTCTTGAAATTCAGCAGAACCTTGAATGACTTTAGCAGGAGGAGTCACCAAATGCTCGTCGCGCCTCTTCCAATGAACACAAAGGGTAGAATCATTGAAACTCAAAGGTAAACCTTCAATCAAATGGATTTGGAGAGAAAAACAACAATTGAATTTCTTATTCCTTGTTAGGGAAAGTGCTCTTAATAGATTCCAATTCCATATAGATTTCTTATCCTTTTTCAAATTATCTTCTTTATTATTAGGGTTTGGTTTAGGATCTTTGTCTGTGGATTTTGATGATGATGATGATGTTGAATTCCTAGAAAGGTTTTTTTCCATGTAGAGAGTTTTTCTAATAGTTTCAACATCTTCTAACAACATGTTATGCTCTTCTTCAATTTTCGGCAACATTATCTTTTTTCTATCTTTTGCGGATTCAAATAAAATAAAACAGAACAGAAAATTCAATAAATAGATAATTCATGAATCATGAAAAAGAAAACGCAACCAAAAATAGCATGTAATTAAGGAAAAAGGATTACCAGGTGGTGTTGGAAAACACGAGAAGAAGAAGAAAAAGATAAAGTCAAAAAAATTAGATTAAAAGTCTGTAACGGAATGATAAACAAAAGAGGTGGTTGGATAATCGTTGTTCTTTGGTTGCACTTTTCTTTCTCTCATTTCAAATGCCGCTGCTTCTTTCAAACGGTTAAATAACTTAACGGCCAATATTTTTTCTTTTATCATTTTTTCAAAAAATTCATTCATCATTTATAAAAACCATAAAAATTAAAAGTCTCTAAAAAAAATCTTAATTATTAAATTTATAACATAAAATAACAAATGATCAAAATATTCTTTTTATATAAAGTTTTTTTTTCAACCGTAGTATCATTGAAAACTTTCAAAATATTTAACGCTAAGGTATATGGCAATTAACTTTTGTTAATTTTTACAAATATATTTATTTGTTATTGTATCTACTCAATTTATTTATGCAATTATCGCTGCCTATACATTTCACCTTTATTCTCTCTTTATTTTTTCAATCCTGAAATGCTATTTGCAGAATCTTCTAGTTATGCTCCTTGGTGTTTCTCAATCATCATTATCGTTATTTTATTGTATTTTTTAATCATCATTATTGTATTTTTTCAATCCTATACTACATCACTTACGACTCAAGTAGATACTTCCATGAAAATTCCATACCCTTTTTCGTACCTCTTAGCATTAAGAATTTCATATTTTAGACTTGATTGACCTTTGTAATACTTTTAAGTCGCTTTGATTATTTTTATATTTTATTTTAAATATAATTTATCTTTATAAGATCAAAATCAACTTAAATGAGAAGTGTCGACCAAGTATTAAGTTCCATTAATAAAGTAAAAGATATCGTTTTTTATAAATTATTGTAGAATTATTTTTTTTATCTATATATCACTTCAATTTTTTCCAATAATTATCAAAAAAATAAATTCGGATACCAAAATTTTGTTTTGAATTCATTTTTTCCCGATAAACATGAGCACAATTGTTTTATTTTTATACTCTAGATTGAAAAACAAGTACATTATTATCGGAAGAAAAAAAACTAGTCATCAATTATTTGTGGTTATGTACATTTAAATAATTATTCAAATTAAAAATATAACGACGAGTCACGAGGAATGATGATGGTTTAGAGGAACATAACATAATTTTGGAGAGATAGGTTATTTATTGGTGTTAATTTTTCGCAAACATTTTTAACTATTTTTTCCCTACATTTACCCTACCAATTGCAATAAAAAATGTAGAACATGTTAGTTATTTGTTATATTTATTTTAATATTTAGTTTTTTCAATTCAATCTTTTTATTTTAATTTCATGACAAAATATACACACTAAATATGTAGAAGAGAATTAATGTATTTAAAATCTACATCATAATATATTAACGAAAAACTTAAGAATTCTTATTGGACGTTACCCATCTTTTTGGGGTTCTTAGGGGCAAGTAAGTGTGTCATTCATTCTTGCATTTCTTTCGATCAAATCATTATTTAATCAATTAATTCATTTCATATTGATACCACTACCACCGATAGGACCCCAACACATTCCCTATGTATATTGTTTGTTCTACTTCATCTTTGTTCCTCTTCGTTGTTGGATATTCTATAGATTCAAGAAATAGCATTACTACTTATTGGTGAGGAACCAAACATTACTCTATTAAATGCTTCCGACAAAAGCATCTTTTGGTACTTTAAATATTCTATTTTCATTGACTACTCATCAACATTTATTACCAAATAAACAAGATGAAGTATTAATTAATTGCATTATAAGCAATGAACTAAATCAATCACATGATTACATGATTGCTGGTGCTACTATGCAAATACAATTTTCTTGGTAGATCTTCTTTTCCTTTGCTGAGGTAAGAGCTTTATCCCTAATAGTTTGACTACTTGGAAAAAAATTACTCACTCCCGTCTTACATATAGCTTGGTTTTCAGTTCTCTGGATAAAATTGTCAGTGTTCTTATCCATCTTTTACCTGGTCTCCTTTTTAGACTTTCTTATTTCGGAACTGCAAGGATAATTGTTGACTTTTATGATGCCTGTGATGTTATTGCTCTTACCATTCGGTGGTGGCATCCTGCAACCTTTGAAGCTATGCATCCAGAGGGATCTGTTGGAACAGCTACATGGCCTTATGTTGAAGATAAATCCTATCTCTGGACATGGCTGTTTCTGGTGCCTTTAATAGCTTACACCCTGTGGCAGATTCTATACTTTCTCATCGTCAATGTCTTACACCGACAAAGGCTTCCTATAGGTAAATGTTGTCCCGCTCTCAAAGTATCTGAAGCACCGACACTTCTAATTGAATGAGTCTCGATGTTCGAAATTGACAATTTCATTCATTCAATTAGTTCTTTTTCTCAAATTATTATCGGAGTCAACGTGTAAGTGTCATAAATTTATATTTGCTGCTTTTTCAATAGTATTTCTGAAAAGGGTTAAAATTTCAAAGTTTATGCACTTAACTTTTCTTTCTCGTTGTTGACTTCAATCTTTCACTGGGAATTATAAAAAAAAAGCTCAGAAAGCAAACAACGTATGGTGGCGATTAAGTGAGTTGCTTGGGGATCAAAATCGTATGCTAATGTACATTTTTGTTCAAGACATATTTACTGCGGCAATCATGGCACTGACTGTCCCCATATTCTTGTCATATGAACTGCATGTAGTCTTCCAAATACTTAAGGTTTCTGCTTCAGTATGGAATGGAGGAAGTTTTCTGTTGGAAGTAATGCCTAAGCAGGCAATTCTTAAGGAGAAAAATAAATCAGAGATAAAACCAAAGTGAGGGAAAATGCTGGCAAGTTCAACATTGCTGTTCTTGGGACATCTGATTCCTGACTTACACAGCTAATATCCATGTGTTTTGTTCTGAACTCACTCGCGGTGTTAAGAATACCAATTTGGGTGGGTGCCTAAGTGGAGCTATAAATGCATGTTTCACTTTTTTTTTTTTTCTCATGCAAGCATTCTTTAAAATGGATACTTGTAAACAAAGTGTATTGTTAATACGTATCACCCTCTTTAACAATAGGGAAGGGAAAGAAAAGGAAAATGGATACTAGTTAATATGTGTCTCCTCTTTTATGCGATGGAATGTAGTGTCTCAATTTTGTAGTGAAATATCAGCTTTACAAATTACAAAAAAAAAAAAAAATTGAAAACATAATCTGCCATTCTTTCATTTTACAACGTTCTGCCTCATTTGTTTTAGTAAAGACACTAGTTTTGACAAAAGTTGAGACGTTGACACTAGAAATTAAGTGCGGTTAGTTCATTTAGGTTATAAAAAAAGTGATTAAAATGAAACTGAGGAGCTATAATAGCTTAAGCCGCATCTATCTATATCTATTTGACATAAAAGTACGTCCTGTAGTAAAATTATCATAAGAATATATCAAATCATCGACACTATGGAGGTAAAAATGATATCAATTCCTTTCAAACATGATGCATGGCAATGAACTGAATACATAAAACAAACCTTCAGAAGGACTTACAGTTGTAACTTATTGTAACCGATAATGTTTATTCCCTTAAGTATACATACTCAAAATAAAATCAAGTATACATACCTTTCATACTTAATAAGTTACCACTACACTAGATTTTTACCTTGAGTAAATAATGTCAAAAAAAAGTATGAAGTGACAACAAAAAATCCGGCAACTTCCAGTTGTAAATATCAATATTTTTTAGTAATCCAAATAATTGTGTATCAAGTGGCTTTCAAAATAAATAAATGAAATTCAAATAAATGATCACACGTCTGTACAGGTGCACTGAGTTATCTCATTATAACTCAGCCGTTCAAAAAAACTAACTTATGTTTAAACTTGATAAATAAATAAAATGCACATGCAAATACAAATAGCAACCACATGAAACAAACATGCCCTATAAAATACATGGAGTCACTAATTGCACCCACATATAATAAAACTTGCAAACCAACAAAATGAGAAAAGAACCTTGGGCAGGTGTGACAACAATGACTGGACATCAACCTGTATGGCTGTACCAACGATCGCCATTCATCACGTGCCTTGCAACATGGCTTCTTAACAAAACCCCTCGCGTTGATGAAACTTGATGGGTAAAAATGATAACCCAGGCAACTCACCAATATTAGAAGCCTGAGTTGATGAAAATATACTATACACGTGAGTAAAGTAAAATTATATGCACAGCTTGGCACCTGCATCTTTGTGCAGGGCCCTGGGGATACCCACAAGATGGATCATTAGAGGCAATAATCAACGATTATGTGTGTACTACTCCGAGCGAGCTAGTAAGAACCCAAACCCTGAGTTCTCACGTATCAACGGAGGAGGATCCACATCAGCTACTTCTACTTGTTGCATGGATTTGGAGATGTCATCCACCGAAAAAGGAATGCTGCATCCGTATCCAATGGTTAAAAAGAAATATGCTACAGCAAAGTCAAAGGCAAGCAATGAAATATTAAACTGGTTCCTGAAGTGATACTGTACCTCGAGTCATCGTCTAATAGGAAAGAAGTGCTGACAGCATTATTAGAATCCTCGGATACCATAGCTCTCATGCTTGTTGTGACCTGCATAGTGCATAGAATTTTCACATCTCAGGTGTTCCCACCTTGGGAATTGTACAAAAGAGGTGCAATTCAACCGTAGAAATATTACAAACAGATTAATGGCAAAATAAAAGTTAGCAATGTTAACTTACGTCCGTAGACACACTGTGAGTGCCGTATTTGTCATCCCAGTACATTGTACTTATCCTATATAACTGTTGTATACTGAGACCCTGCAACACCAATATGTTATACTTAGCAATAGAATCAGAGCGAATTGTGAGCTCATGAATAGTTAATACAAAAAGAGAAAGCACCCACGGGGCAAAGCTCCTTAGTTATTTCATTCAGGGACTTCTTGGGTTTTTGATGTATCACCTGAAACAGAAAAATGAGATCAAGTCATTTACATAAGATATCAATATTGAATAAATTTTGAATATGTATGAAAGCTGACTGTTACCAGGAATCCAACTGCCTGCCTGATATGTTTCAGTTCCTCCCAAGCTGAGCCAGAGTACTGTACACACAATAGATTGAGGTAAAAATCAAAAACTAGAAAAGTAAACAATCTGAATCAATTGATTGGTGCTCACCTCCTCCGTTGCCTCGACGCACCACTGTTCTAATTCAGCCAAACCTGTCTTTACATACTCCCCATTGCTGAATGAACAGCACTCACGGCGCAGCAGAAGACTGCAAGTAATGACCAGATTAGGTCCATGAAAAAGTCTGCATTCTGCAATATGACATGCAATGCAAAATGGGAGAAAGAGGTTACCTGTTGAATAATTGAACATCGATGAACGAGAATATTTGTGTGAACACTTTGCGGACCAAGAAAGGAGGTGCCTGTTAAACCAGACCTCTAACAGATTAAGATCAAACTCTAATAATGGAAATGTAGAAACAAGAAACTGTAAGGGAAACTCACATAGTTAGCTTTCATTATCTTTAGATAATTGTTTAAGCTTTTCACAATACTTTGCCAGTGCGCTACTAAAGCTTGCTGAGCTACCGCATTAGCATGTGAGCGCCCTTTTACTAAACCTTGACGGGAGGTCCTTGGAGCCTGCAGTTGTTTTATCATAAGATAGTAAAATAAACAATATATTATACAACCCGAGAATTAAGCTTATCAATTACTGGGTAGCAGAAACCTTGCGACTGCTGCATATAGAAAAGAAATGAAAGAATATGCACAAGTACCTACTGGTGATTTAGGGATTACTTGTAAAAGAAAAAAATATAACATAAAAGAAGATAGTCCAGGTGCAATTAGCAGATGAAAACTTTTTCTTTCTATGAACTGATTTCTGAATGATCGTGTAAAAAGAGAAAAGTTCTATTTTCCTGGTTATAAATCAGCCACTACAGGCACAGTGTGCCTCCTTTATGTATGTCCTGCGTGTTTGATAGTCTCTATAAACAATTTATATTTTGTTTAATTTGCATAAATATTGGTTATGATTCTTGTAGAAGTAACATATTCAATTAAAAGTCAGGTATGATTGATTGATTGATTGCTAAAGGGCTCTTTACCAATGCAAATTTCTCAAAATTCTTATTGCGATTTCCTGAATTTTTTTACCTGTATACACAGTCCAAGTAATGGGGATATCTCCTTTTTCAGGTTGTCGCGTATCATTCCATATAATTTTTCAAGGAAGGCAGTAAGCTGTTGCTTAAACAGAAGTGCCGGATATTTTGCTTCTACTTGCCGTAAACCATCAAGTCTACTGAGACCTCGACCATTTATAAATGGCAATCCAGCACTTTGAGGAGATGCCCTTAGTCCCTAAAATGCCAAGAGGCATCAATATCAAACTGTAGCATATAAATGAAACCTACATAAAGTGATATAATTTATTCAGCAAGGGTAAGCAGTTGATTTTTACTTGAGACATTCTTCCAAACAGAGAAGATGATGCTGTTCTCCGGCGTTGTGGTGTTAAGCTAGCAGCTCCACTTGCTTTGAGAGTGCGTTGGAGGAGCATCAATAAAGTAGATGTATTAGACAACCAATAGGCTAATACATCAGTATTATCTTGGGCCTTCAGTGTTGCAGAACAGTGTCAGTAACATATTTTGGGCATTTCAGATTTTGCTAAAATGCAAAACCACTGCATCGTGAATATTTACACAGTAATCCAAAAGTGTGACATTACCTCAACAGCTGAAGCTATTGTTTGAATGATTCGGTCAAAGACGGTTGTTCTTTCAACTTCAAATGACCTCCAGTGTAGAAGGCATTTATATATGACGCATGCAGCAACAGGTTTGCCCCCAGAAAATCCCAAATCTTGTGATATGCACTTGATCAACAAGTCCTGGTTTTCCTGAACCAGAAAGTGAAAATTTTCAATAGGAATGGTCAAGAAAACGAAGGAAAAATTATTTAAAATGAAAAGGCAATTTGAAGCATGTATCACAGTTTCACATTGTTAAGAACATATATGTAGCCACTCACTTGTTGTTTCTCATTGAGAGATTTCTGTGGCTTTCCTTCAGATTCAGGCTCCCGTACATTGGATAGAGCAAGGGTCGTATCCTAAAATATAGAGACGGTATGAATTTAACAGATTAAACATAATGTTCCATTACCAAAATTAATTGCTGATAAAGGTTCATATAAAAAAAAAAGTATCCTCTTACTGATCCAGTTTTTGCCTCCCCATTTAGAGCATTCCCGTTTTCTGGTGTCCTCTGCATCTCATGCACAAAATCCCGTAGTGAGTCACTCTTCATATACAATAGTTTTAGCGATGACCTCATGTATGTTGTCTTACCTGAATAATCACCGTCCTAGGTCTTGCAGATAGAGCTTTTCCTGTTGGTGATGCAGCCAATGCTTGCTGCCGAAGAATTTGATTTTCTGACTCTGAATTGGAAATTTTTTCCTCCAATCTGCACCATATAGAGCGATTTTAAAAACTAATCATATTTATACTAACAAACGTCCCCAAATATGTTTAGTTTAAGGTTTGTTCACATAGATTAAGAAAAACAATAAATGAATGAATGAGTTTGACAATTTTATAAAATAGTCCTCATTAACTATCAAGAATTAGTCTGTCATACATGCATGGTGAAGTGTAATGACTTTGTGTATAAAAAAATTTGAGAAAGGGGGAAATTTCAATTAATCAAAGTGGCATTAAGGACCAATTTACAACTGTCCCCCCGAGGGATTTGAACTCGATACCTTGAGGTTACAAGGATAAGCTCTTACCGCTGAGCTAGCATGGTGAAGTGTAATGACTTGTTTGAGGGTAGAATTGAAATTTGAGATATTGAAAAAATAAACAACACTTATTTTAGAACGAAGGGAGTAGTAGGCTAGTAGTAATTGTGGGATGCATTGCAGATTTAAAGGATAGAAAAATCAAATAATGCAAGTTAAAATACGAAAGTTGATACATCCTGGATTTTTATTACATATATATGCCAAAAGCTAACACATTAGATTATGTGAATGGTTTTATATCTAACACGCATCCTGATTCTCAAGCAAGAGCCCCTTTGACCTTGAAACAGATAAAGTGCACAGGCTCACTAAGCTTGTGATTAATTTCAAAATGATTTGGTCATAGAGGACCAAATACCATGTAATGAATCAACTATCTCAACAGTTTAAGCTAATATGTGAAAGCAGATAAATGTTTTTTGATATCTAAAACTTTGGTTTTGAAATTTGATACATTTGCATATAAACCCAGTGAAACTAATACTCATGACTATAAAGATCTTTTTACTCATCAAACATTACTAACCTCTGAACCAATTCTTGGAGTTGATCCACTTTGCGGTCAGAATCCTCAAGTTTTTTAACCAGCTCCTTATTTCTAACTTCAGCCTCAGCCTGAGCTTTTTTGACCTCTTCTTTAGCCTCTCTTTCCAATAGCAGTGATTCCTGTATCACGTATTAAACAATGGGAGTCAATAAGTACTATGATGCTAAAGCACCCCATACAACAATTAATGAAAATTTCCTTGCTCTGTCCTTCCTTTCTACGTAAAGAAAGCGATTGAATGATAAGTAATATCAATACAATCCAATCCAATCCAACTATCAATGATTATACGTAACAGAAAAGCTAGATATCCCACTAATGCACTCCCTTCCCCTCAAAGTCTGCTTGAATGACACAAATACACACCTTCTATTTTTGAACAAACACTCACCACCTCTGGAGTTAAACTAAAAATGGTGGTGAGTGGAATCTCATTATACAAAAAAGTTAGTGTTTATTAAAAATAAAGGGGACAGGTGTATCTTTCAACAGTATTGTCAAATGTAGATCGTGGATAATGGCAGTTTGTTCAAGTTACGCTATGCTGTAGTGCTAGAGCGCCGCAGTAGTGGCTATTTAACAATATTTTGTACTCAATGGTGTATCATGGAGCAATAGCAATTTGTTCAAACTCCACTATGCTATAGAGGCTATTTGACAGAACTGTCTTTCAAGCAGGCCAGAAGGGAGGTAAGTGTCTTTTCTCCAAAAAATTAATTATTTAATCAATATCTTCAAAAAGATGTAATGAAATACAAGGATGCCTTGAACATTAATTTGAGAGAATCAATCAGAGTCAAAGTTAAAGAGGAGAAGAAACAAAAAAAGTATAGCATTCTTTGGATGATTTAGTTGAAGAAGGCATACATTTTCCCTTTTAAACATTTTTTCCTACTAGAAACTTACAAATTACTCACTATAAAACGCTATAAATTACTAAAATACTGGTGTATCACTAATAAAAATACCTTCAAACTATTGATATCAGCCAATAAAGAATTAATCTTTTCAGTATCTTGAATTATAACAGGAGTCTCTTTAATAACTGGAGGTGCTTCCTCAATGGCTTTCTGTGCTGCTTCACGCTCTTTGATGACCCTGGCATTTGCTTCTTCAACTTGTATTTGCATTGCATGTAAAGCATCATGTAACTTAGCAACCTCTTGTGCCTTTTCGTCTTCCAAATCAGTCTGTAATCAGTTAAAATCATACAAGTTTATGATATTGAAAGTTGCAACATTATGTCAGCCATTAAAATGGCAATAGATGTATCTGAATATTCGATAATGAAGTTACTCTCAAACGCTTCTCAATTTGCAAACGCCATGTAAGTTCTTCAACACGCTTTTCTAGTTTGTCTTTTGCTTCTTTGAGAGCCCCTGTTTCTCTTGCAGCCTGGATGCAATTAAACAAAATACAATTCCATGAGCAAATTCTTATAAAGCTAGATGTAGTTCACTTACTACACAAACATCATGAAAGAGAGTATCATCCAAACCATTTTCAGCATTCTAAGTTCCTTTCTAGCAACCCTTCTCCTCCAACCACACTGAGTAACAACCACTGCCTTTTGCAACCTTTTATAATATGAATATGCAATATGCCGACGCAAATGAGCCTGAAGAGATTAACAGAAAATATCATTATAGCAAGTAAAAAGATTATATGATTTACTTTTCTCAATGTAACAGTCTAACTAAGAAGATCAACAAGAGAACCTGAATTTGAATTGCAGCCTTTGTCTGCTTTCTAAATCTAAATTCATCACGAGCCTTCATAGCCCTTAAGCCTGTCTGTATTATAATTGCAGATGATCGTTCTTTTAAGTAAGATTTCCTAGCAATGTATCCTCTGAAGTTCTTTTCTATTTTCACAGCTGCTGCTTCACGTCGTAACTGCTCATAGAGCTTCCGGGCCAATATTCCTATTTGTTATTGAAAAGAAACATATTAAGGATAATAGTTTATACAGACCAAACCATGAGAAGGAAACCTACTTTGTGAGAAAACCCCAACTAATTTAGTGCTGCATGGATTCTAAAATGCTACGAACTAAAACACCAAACTAACTGGGGATAAATATGCCATGGGCTTACTTGGTATAATTGAAATTTTAATGAAAATTGTTGAAAAAAATATATATATTTATTTTCTAGAGATTGAGTTAATCTAAACATGCAGTTAAGGTCACAAACCACTAAACAAAGTAGCAACAGAACTCAAACATGTAATGAGAAGATTAGGGGTACCTCGCAAATTAGATTGCAAACTAATTGCAGCTCGACGCAATTCAACGAATTCCTTGCGTGCAATATGGGTACGAATTTGCCTCTGGATGATTCTAGCTGCATTTCCCAGGACTTCGGATCTTCTTGCATCCAACTCAGCCATTTGGCCTGCTCTTAGGAAAACCTTTGTCTTGCCTATCTGGTAAACCATTAAAAAATCTTGTATGACTTCATTGTTTACAAAATTCATTCATAAAGATATACTTCTGAATAGTTTAACAAAATACTGAATGAAATTGGTAATGGTTGGAAAAAAGTAAAAAAAATAAAAACGACAAAATTTCAACTCAGGAGTCACCGCAAGTCCTATAGAAATTATGGAGAGATTACAGAGTGGTTCATAATTCAAACAGATACGCCTATAAGCTAATATGTCTATTGCTCATTAACTTTTTTCCCAGCGATAGTCTACATTTAATAGCATTAGGATGCTCCACAAGCCTCATTAGTCGTGTAAGTATTCTTAAGGGACTATCATGCATGCATTATACGATAAAGAATACTAGAAAAACGCTCTATCCAATGCACTCTTTATTGTTACGTGAACTTTATATGGGCCACACACCAAATAGATACTGGAGACCCAAGTAATATAATGGGAATCATGCAACAATCCCCCGATAATAGTATGTGAGACAGAGCGTTCCTAGCATTTCTCTAACGAACAATTTAAAGATTGGTATACATATCCTGGGTGCCATTTATTCAGAAAATAATTGAACATGGGTTGCTGGTCCTCTTTTATAAAATTGACCCTCCCATGGACAATCACCAACATATCTAAGTTATAAGGAGAATTGAATCACCTGATAGCCTTTCATACCCATTTTATCCAGGATCATTTGGCATGCTACCATGTCGTCGTAACTGAAAAGGAGCAAGTAAAAACAATTTACAAGTAAACGGGTTACAACATGCTATCAAAAGAAGCCAATAATCAATTGATAAAATAATGACTGCTCTAGAAAACATAGAAACATGAGACATAAGTTTGCATAAAAAACCAAAAAGTCATTTTCCTATTCAAGTATAAAAACAGCCCAACAAGGAGATGAGCTTTACTTTCCATCCAGAACTTCAGGGGCAAGAACACCAAATCGGTTGAGAAATTCATAAAAGGTCCGCCTTGTAGGATATCCAGCACAGCTGATTCTAATTGCCTCTAGAACACCCTAAATCAAATAACAATGAGACAAACAAATTTCAAGTGTAAACGCATGCCAAAGATATTTTCACTCTATGCTCAAGTTTGAAAAGCTAACGAAGAGAAAGAAAGAGTGATATATACTCACACCACAGCGCAATTGTTGGATAATGTTGAGATTTTCAAAAATAGCAGGCTTGAGAACATTATTTGGTTTCACGCATCGAATATAGTGAGGTTCTGTTGAACTTAGAGTCTCCATCAAAGACTGAAGTTGTAACTGCAATTTTCATAATTGTGTCATTTATTACTAGTTACTAATATTTCTAGTAAAATATTAAATCAAAGCCCCACAAACCCAAGCTAGGAATATCATAAAGACTGCATAATAATGAAATACAATAGAACTCAGAAGAGGAGTGGTATAAATTATTACCTTAAAGCGAGATCCTATTGAAGAGAACTTTGATGATTTTGAAGACTCCTCTGGAGAGGGGGGAAATAGACCTGCCACAAATGAGCATTTTGAGGCTATCAACAGATCCTGATGTTCTGCCACCACATAATCCTTGTTTTTGTCAATAAACATATCAGCCTGATATGTCACCTAGACAAAGGAAAAATAGTCAAAAAGAAGGCAAATAATATATTAAAGCAAAAGTTTAATGAATGAATAAATAAATATATATATATATATAAATAAATAAATAAATAAATAAAATGTCGTGAAAGGAAACATGCAATAAAAAAAGAGAAAAGTTACCTCCCCTGCATAATGAGATATTGTGAAACTAGTTCGAGAAAGTTTCGGTTTGATAAAGCGCTTGTTGTTTTTGAATGTCTGGTACAACTTCTGAGCAAATGTTTCATGTGTAGACTTAGGAAACATACTGTTTCACACAACAAGGCTGACATGAGTCCAAGCAAAACTACAGAGTTCAAGTAATGCCTGATATTAAGTTTTACATATATCCTACTTTCAAAAAACTGGAAATACAATACAATCATAAAACTAAGATAGTAAAAGAAAGTGGCATCATAAAAGACAATGCATCTAGCTTCTATCAAACATAAAAGCAATACTGGTTTAACAATCAAATCACTGGCAAATGCATACCAGGCTTCATCAAGAAGTGAAATTATTCCCCCAGGTTTCTGCAAAAGAATGAATATAAAATCATCATTACAAGAATTTATTGTGTAGGAAACAGAGAAAGTGCTAATACAACTAAAGCAAGTACTTTCCTTCAATAACATTTGATAGGCTACACACTTAAAAAAAATACATTTAGTAAACTACCTTCTCAATTAGATCCAAAACATCTTGGTTGTCAACAAACTCTATGTAACTCCAATCGATTTCTTCCTTAGTGTATTCTTCTTGTTCCATTTTAAAGACATGCTGCAACCATTTAGTAAGAAAAAACTCAATTATCTGGGAAAAAATATTATAGAATATAAATCATAAATTGTACAAGAAACTAGCATACCTGATTAAAATGTTGCTGTAGCTTCTCATTTGTAAAATTAATACAGAACTGCTCAAAACTATGACAACGAAAATTATCAGATACAAGGCTAAATACTGAAGTACTTACCACAAATACTAGAGGATATCATTAACTCACCTGTTAAATTTAAAACTTTCAAACCCATAGATATCAAGAACTCCAATGATAGATTTTGAATTTGGATCTTGCCCAATTGAATTGTTAATCTTCTCCACTAGCCTGAAACCAATAATGAGAATTTGTCAGAATATGAGACCTTGAAGAAAGGAAAATTATACTTAGAAAAAGGGAAATGCTAATAAGTGCCTTTGTGGCATTTGTTAAGAATCCAAATGTGGAAAAAAAAAATCTTGGAAGTTGTGTAATTCATACTTCGGAATTATAAAAAGTGATATTTTTCACTCAAAACTTGTTTTTTATTTCCTTTTTTGGTTGCTTATCAACTTCACTGAGGGCAATTGTTAGCATGACCCTTAGAAAAATTATGGTCCAATCACATAACTAGTTTTTCCTGGAGACTACTGATATCAACAATAATTCCAGTTCGCTACTCTATACCGTCCTATAGTAAGAATTAAATTGTTTTGGCCATTAAATATAATACATTTGAGCTTTAACTATTTTTAATAGTTCTCTCTTTCTTTGAACACATTGTTGCAAGAGAGAGAATCTAAATATGGCTTGCAATATTGTACACATAAAAGTAGTGCTCAGGGTTCATTACCAGTCAAACAAACGAGAATAAATAGTTTTAGCAAATGCATCCTTGCTACTGATAGCTGCAACAGGATCAAGTGTTCTTGTAATAACCTCCTCAGGTGTTACCATGACACGCTTGATCAGTGCATCTTCCAAGCTCTTAACATCACACCTACAATAATTCCATGGTAAAATATACAGAATATCAACAAAATCATAATGCAGTAATGCATATGATATGCATACAAGGATTGTGTTAGCCATACTTAAGAAGCTCAGCAGTCGTATTAAGATGGAACCTAGACTTCTCATCCTTAAGGACAGAAGAGTCAATCTCCTCTCCTTTTGCAAATTCAACATTTCCAAGGTGCAAAATTGCTGCAACAACCCTAAAAATTGCTTCCTGAAAGATAGGTCTATATCATTAAAGCAACATACAAAAATCTCATAGTTTTTCAACAAAAAAAAATCCCATGATGTTAAAAAAAAGGACTCAGGAAGAGTAACCTGCTCTTCCTCACTGATTCCAACAATGTCCATTGCCCTTCGAGTTGCAAGATATTCCTCTGCATCGTCCACTCCATCCAGCCCGTAGCAGTTGGATTGGTTTAAATAATGGAAGGAGCTAGGACTTCCAAGCTTATACTTCTCTTTTTCCTACAGAATAAAGAGTTATAATCATCAAATATGACATATTAATATAGAACCTGATCTTTGAGACAAAGATACAGGAGAATTGCACTATAAAGAAAGAATACTTTTACCTCAGCTGGTGCTGCACAAAGAAGGTAAAAGCAGTGGTAATTTCTCTCAGGATCTGAAATTTGGCAAACACGGGACCTCTCAAGTAGATAAGTTCGTATAGCTGCCCCAGAAATCCTTCCCTTGTTGTCAAATTGTATCTCAACAAATTTACCAAAACGACTGCATCTCAAAATCAGGAGGAACATGAAAAATACATCTAATATCAATTTGAAGAAGAGAACAATGTTTTTCTATTGTGCAGTGATTAATGCAACATATTGCTGGAAAACAGAACCCAAAATTCTAAGTGTTCATAGATTTTAGCCAATGACTAACTGAACTGATATACCTCAGTTCTACTATGAAGCATCATTGTTACAATCACTTTGCCAAACCATTTTATGAAAATTTTCGTTTTACTTGATATTTCATGCAGCTGTCAGCACTCACCTTGAATTATTGTTTCTCACTGTTTTGGCATTGCCAAATGCTTCAAGAACTGGATTAGACTGCAAAGTAATTAATACAGAACCAAAAATGAGAGAAAACAGTTTCCACATTTTTTAACATCCTACATATCTGCCGAAATATAAAATAAAATGAAGTAATATAAAGAATGGGCCACACAAAACAAAAAAGATGCTGCTACATCTTACTTCTAAAACTTGTTGTTCAACTGTCCGCCCTTCTACTCCGGATCGACCCCCAAGGTATGCAAGATATCGCATAAGCATTTTTGTTGTCTCTGTCTTACCAGCCCCACTCTCACCACTAACCAGAATTGAGTTGCTTTTTCCTTCATTGATCATTGCCCTAACACAAATAAAAACATAAATATGGTCCTAAACAAACCATACATAAAGAACATAAGAAAAATAAAATTATATTGACATTTATCACCTGTATGCAACATCTGCAACTGCAAAAACATGGGGGCTCAACTCTCCAAATCCAGCTCCTTTGTATTGTTCCATCATGTGAGTGTCATATAAATGTGGTAACCTTTGAAATGGGTTTATCGCAATCAGGATATTTCCGGTATACGTCTGCAATGATGATGGAGGAGTGGCATGATTATAGTATTTACAAGTTCTACTCATACTCAACATAAATAACCTTACTATTATTAAATGAAAAAAGTAGATATTTTGAGAATCTTACATAGATTTCATTAAGTTCGTATCTAGTTGCCAAGTTGTTCAGAACTCCTGGCTCATGCAAGTAGGACAATTTTGTCATGTCATCTACACCTCCAGGTGGGGCTTCATTGTCCTTGGGAAAAACCTTTGAGATGCTTTTGACAACCTACAACCAGATTCCCCGAGTGTTAAAAGAACAGTAAGCTCAAGTTATTCCTGTCTAGTTATTGGTCAAAGCGGAAAATCTGTAACTATAAAATACGAATTTGGCTCCTCCAAAGTGAGAAGTTGGTACAAAAAGTGAATCAATGGTTGATATTATAACCATTCATGATTGGCCGTGCATGTGCACATAATATCAACTATTCATTTGATCATCAATGGTTAATATTACTCACTTTATTATCTAAAGTAGAGTGGGTTGCTCACTTTAGAGGAGCCAAATCCATAAAATATAGATAAAAGGCACAATTTAACAAAATTGCACTGTATAAGAAAATTTTCGTTCAATTCCTAAAAGTGATTTATCCCTGCTAGAATCTTAGAGAAGTACTAGAAAAACAGTTTTGATAACCCAAAAACAATATACAAAAAGATAATCTATGCAAACAATTTCTTACACAGTACAGACAGTTTGACTCACCGTTTTCCCATCTCCGGTGCGAACATGGAGTTGTTCGCCATTGATTTTAGTAACTTCTCCACCAATCCATGCTTGTGCTGGATCTTCAACCCAGACATGAGAACCAACAATAATGTTTACTGGTGCAGACTGCAAAGACAAACATATTGAACATTCAAAGGAAAATGTTAGTTCAGAGAAAAAAAACACTGCTGCTATTCCACAGTATCAATCAAAAGCAATTGATTAATTTTGAAAATAATCATTTTATAAATAGGTATCTATATCATCTGCTGAAACTTAAATAATTTCTCATTGAAGCTAATGTTCTCAACAGACATACACAAAATGGAAGATAAGTAGTTTTTCTACAGTAAAAAATTATAGCTACTAAAGGCAAAGCCATATATGTAATGTAACCAAGTTGTTAATAGCATTATCAACTCGTATAGATTTAGATAATTAGTACACAGGACTTATGAACACTGCGTAAACTTCAAATTCATTTAACAGAAAGAATAATAATTTATGATAAAGACCAAAGAACAAAACCAAACAAATGTTTAAATCAATTGACAACGATATAAAATAATAAATATTAGATACATAGATAAATAATAATGGCGAATGATCACAATAAGTGAGTACAAATTTTGGAAATAATATGCACAAATTACAATCACATATGTGGTTTGGCTTTGTCATTATATATGTCGGTGAACATAACGTTAAGCATCGTAGATTGTGCTGCAAGCATAAGTTTCAAAACGACAAAACATAGAAGTGTTAATATCATTTTCTTTTGAATTTGTCAACAATTGTGTGCAAAACAGAGTTGCCAATGACCAAAGTTATTTGTATACACTTTTTTCTGTTCTCATTAATTCTGTTTTCCTCTCTCTTCTCACATATTCATGAGATTCGCCTCATAGAAAATAGCACAATTTTTAGAATCAAAACTTAGTTGCTCCCCTTTTAACCAAACATTTAAAAATGTACAAACAAACATAATTACATGGGAAATATATGCCAAATAATTTATACAGTATAATTTAAATATTTTTCTTAACATTCAATTTCCCTTCAATGACTTATGGTGTAGTAATAATATTCGATAATTAAATTCATCAAGTAATATTTTCTGGATTCTATCAAAATCCAAAATCAAGTTACGTATATACTCCCTCCGGTTTCAAATATAAACAAAAAAACTAGTCTTTCATGATGCAAAATATAAGCAACTTTCAGCAATCTTTACTATATTAAATATTATTTTTCCCGTAATACAATTTATTTAACTCAAACTTTCTAACTCTCATTTACAACTCTCATGATAAAAACCTACTACTCTCTTCTTTTCTTTGCAAAACATAATAAAAAGGCATTCAAATCATACCATACTCTCTTCTTTACTCAAATAAAATTTGTATTGTTCCTCCTAATACCTAAAAATGGCAACATCTAGTTTATGGTCCACTGTTTGGAGGTGATGTGAAATCTTATGAGACCACACTAAAGAAAAAAGAGTCAATGAATGAGATCAGAGGTGAGACTGTATTTTTGGTGAACAAGGTATTGAAATTTGGTCTTGAAAGTGAAGAAATAAATAAAGGGGTTTACGACAAGTTGAAGATTTATGTGAATTCTTTGTATTAGTTTTTGAAAGATGTTGCATTTCTGTGATTGAGATATTAGTGCAATTTTGAATGAAATGAACAGTTGATTTTGAAAGATATTAGTGCAATTCTTTTGTTAGAGTATTAGTATGTGTTTAAGTTTGTGAGAAAAATATCCAACTAATATCGCTAGTATCCCACTAGATTAATCACAAGTTCTGACTATGTCAATGTAAATAGGAAAACATGTTTTGTATGCTTTATAGTATTGATATTAGCATCCAACCAAAAAAATAGTATTGATATTAGCATGAATTTGGCTTGAACTGTTTTGCTTAATGGTGTGACTATAACAATAAATATAGCTTCCACAAATAAAATAATATGATCGTAAACACAGTTTCCATTACATCTCATCAACTAGTTATCAACATACGATAGTAAAAATAGCTCCATTAACTCTCATCAAAATATGACAGTAAAATAGCTTTCAGTAATCAATTTCTCATCTATTGTTCTACTTATAACCAAAAATTAGCTTCCACTCATCACATGAGCGATCTCCAAGAATAAAATTGCGGCCTCCTCATAAGTGCAGCCGTTCTATTTAAAATAACTTTCATGACAAATTTGGTGGTGCTAAGATTTTTATGAAAATTTGGCGGCATTACTAGAATGTTTCCACCAATTGTAGCCATCATTGCATTCATGTGTACAAAGTATTCCAAGGGTAATTTTGGAAGTTGATTTATTTATTTTCCAATACTAATAAAAATTGGCTGATTCTGTGTACCCTCTTTTATTTTCCGCTTAAATACAGAATTAAATATTCAAAATTAACCCTCGATCTTATATACCACCCGTTCTTTTTCAGAAAACTTCATTTTGCACAATTTATTTTGAATAATGCACAGATCGACTATCATAACTAACACTTCTAAAAAATTAAAAAGAATCAAAATTCCTAACTAATAAAACTAGGCTAAAAACACAATAACATCCCCCAAAGATATGAGTCATAGATAAGAATTAAAAAAAATAAAAAAATAAAAATTAAATTCCAATCGAAGTCAAATAGATTCAACGAAGCAGGTGAGATAGTCAAAGGAATAGAAAGAGCGATATTACCATGGCGATTAATGCGGAGCGATGTTACGGACTAACTCATCCGAGTTGAGCGGAAAGAGGGAACTCAGTGAGTCAGATCGGACAGTAGAGAACGATTAGTTATTGAAGTTTGAAAGAGAATTTTAGAGAAGGAAGAAGCTAAAATTAGAAGCCGGAGAAAACGATAAAGAAGAACAGAACAAAAGGTATCTAACTCAGCGATTGTATGTGGTTTTTTTTTTCTCTCTCTTTCCAAAGTCTTTTTTTTGTAGAAATGATGTAAATGAGAAGACAGCTACAGTAGCTGCTTTTTCTTTCTTTGTGTAGAGATTTGATATACTAGGTCTTCTTTAAGTCTTTCTCTCTCTCTCTCTAAATTTATTTGTTCAAATTTCAACTTGATAAATAAATAAAATAATATAATAAATGAGGTTTCTTGTTTGCTGAATGGTGGGGTGGGGTCAGTGAGAAGGAAGTGAATCGGATTGGCTGGCGATTTAACATTTTCGTGGTGTGCACAACATACCACCCGCTGGGTATTTTGGGCTCTAAATCCAATTTTGCACGCATAATAAAAATTAGAAATAATAATGGACGACAAAATTATTAATTTTCAATTCCCCTCCCACTTTACGACACCTATCTCACGTTATTTACAAAATCACCATTAATCGGGACCCTTACTTATTGATTAACTTTTTTTAGTGGAATTTAAATACTACTTAAATTAAATTATTAATAATTAAATAATATACTATTTAATAATAAATTTGGTCTTATTTTAGATTTAATATTATTAAATTTTAAAATGACATTTTTTATGATTTTAATTAAATTTTAATTATAAAAACAATTTATATAATTATTAAAGTCTGAATTAAATTGATAAATATATGAAAATATTTAATTTAATAGATATTATAATATCGTTCACATAATCTAATTAAATAAAATTATTCATTAAAATATTTATAAAATCTTTATACTAATTTTTTATTATAATATTGTACGACTTGTCTTTTTTTATATTTGAACTTCTTGTTAAGACTGGCAAAGTTTAACACGCACCGTTTACAAAAAGTTGCATCCCTGAATATGACACAGTAGCCGTTAAATATTAGTAGTTTTTTTTAAACTAACATTGTTTTATATCAATAGTTTAGATTTGATGTGTTATCAATAATATAGATTTAATTTGTCTTTTTTAAAATTTGATTTTGATATTTCAAAATTTTTTATTCTATCTTTGTGATACATGTCAAAATCTGTGTTTAGAGTGATTTAATAAATGGATAACAATTAAAAAAAAAAAGTGAATAATGCAACTTGCGAAGGAATTAATTAATTAAATTTTCAATTATTTTTTATTATTTTTATATTATAATTAATTATACATATACATAAAATAATTATTATATATTATATATTTTATATTTAATAGTTAACATTATTTATTTTAAATAAAATTCACTTTAGATGAGTCAATATACTTATTATATTATAATCAAATTATGATTTTTAAATTAAATGTGAATTTAATTTATAATCAAATACCATTTATTGCGTGGTCTGGAATTTGGGTTATAATCAAACGTATGATTTTTAAATTTGGTTAAAGATTTGTTTGTTCATAGAATACGTTTTGCTTTTATAGGTTCATAGCATATGTTGATCCAATAAAGAAAATGGGCACAGAAGATTATGATGACACGCACACACACAAAAACCTGCTTCAATTCAATTTATTTATTTATTTTTAATCTATTTTCATTTATTAATAAATAAGTAAATGGTAAACTTTTAATTACTAATTGTAGTCTAACTCACATAATTTTTTACATTATTTATAGTACATAGTTTTTTGAAATTTTGAAATCATTAATTAAGACTCATTTCTTTTGTAACTTTCTCAACAATAGAATCTTTAATTAAGGGATAAAATAAAATAAAAATACTAAAATAAAAATTAAATTTTGTGTATATTACAAGAACCAAACATACAACAAACCTTTTGTTATATTATTAAGCTAAAAGCGGCTCTTATCAATTAAAGTTGCTGAGAGAGTTTTAATTCAAATCATCTTTTAAAGTGTAATTACGAAATAGGTTTTAATTGTATTTAAAATTATCTCAACTACTATCTAGCTATTATTATATTAATATT
>JBBPBR010000007.1:3143594-3179560 GCA_037974775.1 Cicer pinnatifidum | reverse complement strand
TTTAATTAATATTATTTATTTATTTTTCATAAGTAATATATTTAAGTCATTATAACAATTACAATAATATTTAAATATCAAAGGCCTTTATAACAATTATTAATATTGATATGATCTACTATAATATTATTTAAAAATAAAACCTATTTAACCTAATATTAAATTTGTATTTGGAAAAATTTTTATTACATATTTTCTAAAGCATATATAAACTCTTTAAATGAAAAACGTTTATTAGAATTATCTATTTATTTACTCTTTTTTTTTATATTAAACTTGTACACTTAATTTTCCATCCGTTTAAAAATTAGAGTTGAACAATTTATAAAAGATAAACTAAAGATAAAAATTATATTGAAGTAATTATTTAAACTTGTTGGATGCGTAAAAACCACGTGCATAATTGGTGCGTTTCCGAAAATATAAGTGGTGCGTTTTTCCTAATATTGAACCCTGTCCATAAATTGAAATAAATAACACCAGCCACCCATTCATTCACCCCAAATAACACATCTTCCCTCACACTAATAATTTTAAGTTAAAAAAAATAAATAAAAAAAATGGTGGTGTCTTCTCTGTGTCACCCTTCATTCTCAACCATCGTTTTTAACTCCAAACCTACTCACCTAATTTCCAACAGAAACAATAACCGCTCTCTCTCCATCGCCGCTTCATCACTCGATCCAACTCCTATCACCGCCGTAAACAACAACAACCACTCTCCACCACCTTCCGCCGCCGACGACATCAAAGATAAAGCTCGCCGTCACTCTTCCACTACCAACAACTTCACCGCCAAATACGTCCCCTTCAATGCTACTTTCGATTCCCCTGAATCCTACTCCCTCGACGAAATCGTCTACCGTAGTAAATCAGGTGGACTCCTCGATGTCCATCACGACATGGAAGCACTCGCGAAATTCGATGGCGCGTACTGGCGCAATCTCTTTGACTCGCGCGTTGGTAAAACCACATGGCCTTATGGTTCAGGTGTATGGAGCAAAAAAGAGTGGGTCCTACCTGAGATTCACCCCGACGATATTGTTAGCGCTTTCGAAGGCAATTCTAATCTTTTTTGGGCTGAACGTTTTGGCAAAGAGTTTGTAGGCATGAACGATCTTTGGGTTAAACACTGTGGTATAAGCCATACCGGAAGTTTCAAAGATCTAGGAATGACGGTTCTTGTTAGTCAGGTTAACCGTCTCCGGAAAATGAACCGACCGTTAGTCGGTGTCGGTTGTGCTTCTACCGGTGACACGTCAGCAGCACTTTCTGCTTATTGCGCTTCCGCCGGAATTCCTTCCATTGTTTTCCTCCCGGCGAACAAAATCTCGACAGCACAATTGATTCAACCGGTTTCCAACGGTTCTTTGGTTCTCAGCCTCGACACCGATTTTGACGGTTGCATGAAGCTCATTAGAGAAATAACTTCCGAATTACCGATTTATTTGGCGAATTCGTTGAACAGTTTGAGAATTGAAGGACAGAAAACCGCAGCTATTGAGATTTTGCAGCAGTTTGATTGGCAGGTACCTGATTGGGTGATTGTTCCTGGTGGAAATTTAGGGAACATTTATGCATTTTACAAAGGTTTCAAGATGTGTAAAGATTTAGGTCTTGTTGATAAAATTCCAAGGCTTGTTTGTGCTCAAGCTGCAAATGCAAATCCATTGTATTTACATTATAAAAATGGGTATAAAGATTTTCAAGCAATTAAAGCTGAAACAACATTTGCTTCAGCTATTCAAATTGGTGACCCCGTTTCAATTGATAGGGCAGTGTTTGCTTTGAAGAATTGTAATGGAATAGTTGAGGAAGCTAGTGAGGAGGAATTGATGGATGCAATGTCACTTGCTGATTCAACTGGGATGTTTACTTGTCCTCATACTGGTGTGGCTTTAACGGCTTTGATTAAGCTTAGGAATTCTGGGGTTATTGGAAGTAGTGATAGGGTTGTTGTTGTAAGTACTGCACATGGATTGAAATTTGCACAGAGTAAGATTGATTATCATTCTGGAAATATTCCTGGTATGGGTAGGTATGCTAATCCACCTGTTTCTGTTAAGGCTGATTTTGGATCTGTTATGGATGTGTTGAAGGATTTTCTGTCGAGTAAGACCCCAAAGTAGTAGTAGTAGTTCTACCGATGTCATTTTGATGTTAGTTATGCTTTGTGTTCTTGTTGACTTTCTACAGTTATACTTACACAATACACATAACACAATGGAAATTAGTCAACGCATTTTTACTAGCACACATTTTGAAAACACCATACAGCACTTGAATAAAGAAGTTGATTGTACCAATAAAAGAAGAATAATAAACAAGTTGTTGTTGGTTTTACTTGTAAATTGTAAAAAAGATTTCGACTTTTTTTTAATATATTTAATTGTATTTTGGTAATGTAATAATCTCTATGTAAGGTTGCGTGGAGTGGATTTTGTCTTAATCACTTTCGTCACATGATTATGCTATTAGTTTGACCGTGAATTTTGTACAGTGATAATCGTGCATAACAGTTGCTGGTTTTTGAACAAGAGATGTTTCATTTTATACGTGTAATAATCATGTCAAATGAACCTTAATAGTAATGTTTAGTTAATTGAATCGTTGAATGGTGATTGTTGACTCATTTAGATATTATTGTCTCAGGCTCGTTGACCAAAAAAGGAGATATTGTTGTCTCTTATAGAAATAATTTTTTTACCACGCGAACAGCGCTATGGTTTTAAAGTAAAAGTTTTATTGTACCAAAAAAGTGAACGTTTTATATAATAATAATAATAATAATAATAATAATAATAATAATAATAATAATAATAATAATAATAATAATAATAATAATAATAATAATAATAACATCGAATAATTTTACGATATAAAAAATTTTACATTGCAATTAATCACAATGTTCATAAATGATTATGATGACTAAAAATATAAATTTAATATAATTTTTTTTTTATATTAATAATGTATGACAATTAAATTAATAAAATATTAAGATATTTGTATGGACTTAGTCGAGACTCCATTATACTTTGGTCATTTCAATTATGCTTCGATTGCTAGCATCGCGTGTTGATTCAAATCACAATTTATAAGATGTCAAGAGCAGCTAATTACCTCTTCAAATAAAGAAGAGCGAATAACATAGACTATCAATGCTAGAGAGAAAAATAAGAATTAGCAACAATATTGATGATAAAAGGACATTCTAATTCGACAAAACATTTGATTATTTTTTAAAATTTCAGGCTACAATATTCACCACCTATTCAAAAATCCCGATTATCTCGCACAAAAACAAATTATCTAATTCAATTGTAATTATTTCTTCATCTTGAATATTTTATTTGACAAGACGTTACTCCTGAATTAAAGCAAATTAATTAGATTTGAACAATTAAAATTACAAAAACGCGCAATAAGCATATACTACTATAGAATGAGCTGTCCGTTAAAAATATCGCAATGCATATTCTTAACATACAATCCACTTATTTCATGTCAACGGCTTAGTACAAATTTTGGGCACAAACAATAATAGTACTTGCCAATCTGGCACGGATTTCCGGAATGTTTGGAATCAAGATAAACCAAACTGGCCGAATCAATTAAAGTCACATGCGTTTTAACGGTTTTGTCCAATATTAGTAATAGAATTCGAACATGGTCTAAAAAAGTTCAATTTTTAAATGCAACGACTAGAAAAAATTCATTAACAAGGAAACAGAATCAAAATACGCATACAGCCTATCCAAGTCCAACAAAACATTTTCTTCAAATCAATTAGTAAAGAAAGCATTAAAAAGTTAATATCACTCAACAAAAGTGTAAGGATACATAATGTAATATCTAAATCAGGAATAATCATACAGTGATATGCTCTTATCATCTGATACACTAGCAAGCCGACCGGTCCGCACATCATTTCCTCCCGGTGGTCTAAATGCTACTCCCCATACTTGGTCTGTGTGGTTGCTCATTGTTTGCACAGACGCCCTCATCGTAAGATCCCAAAGCCTTACAGTTCTGTCACTTGAACCCGTGGCAATAGATGCTCCATCTGGGCTCACGTCGACACATAAAACCCAACTAGCATGTCCTGACATGGTCCCGACTAAGGCTTTGCCCTCAGCATCATACATGTGGACGTTACCATCATCCGAAGCTGAAAACAGTAGTCTTGGATCATAAGGAGAATAAACAAGAGAACGGACGGGCATGAAATGACCTTCAAGGTGATGTAAAAATTTGGCTCGTGGCACATCAAAAACAGAAATGGTGCCGTCCATTGAGCCACAAGCAAGTCGTTTTCCATCAGGGCTCCATGCGACAGATAGGACAAATTTCTTGCTGCCACTTTTGTCGGTGGGTTTGGGTCCTTCAACACGAGGAATTGATAGGGTGGCAATAAGTTCCCATGTGGAAGTGTCCCAAAGATTAACTGATGCACTGCCTCCACCAGCAACTGCTAGAATGGAACCCTGAAGTTGAGAACTTTTATTGATCAAACAACTACAGTATAATAAGATTATCGATTCTTGATTAAATTAAATTAAATGCTCATTCTTTACAAGTGTCGAAAGGCATTGAGTAGCATCTCCTATGATGCACTTAGATAGTTCTCGCATGGTTTCCATAGAATGGCAATATTGACAGTGAATTAACAGAACAAGGTATTAAATAGTTCTAGGCTTCTAGCAGCTTTCAGGGTAAGAGCAGAGGAATTGAACAAGCCACTGTATGCAAGCAATAATGGGCTGTTCTGCGACTGACTTACATTCTTAAAGTTAGTTTGATACATATTACAACCTTAAAATAGAGTGGGTGAAAAATATGGGGATGAGTTTTCTCATACAACTTTCCACACTTATCCTGAATTAAGGGAGTGGTTAATATCCTTTGCAATTGAGAAAGACCAAGAAATGTCATGCAAAAATGTTAAGTATCGAATATCCGAACATAATAAACTGAAGTATTGGGAAGAGCTGTAAAGGACATATTTCAAATGAATATGTTAGTCCCACTATTATTAATGGGTCCTTTATTAAATAGGGAAGGGGAGGTATATGTGACATGTGTTGATGGCGAGAGAAAAATGAATAACTGAATAGGCCATGAGGCAGTAAGAGAGGAAAGGGGGCACGAGAATGATGAGGAAGTTCGGGGGATAAGAGAATGGGTATATAGAAGGGGGTAACTACATGGAGAAGGTAGGAAATATTTCACTTGAGTGGTTAGTGCAAGGAGGCCTGAGGAGTATCTCTCTCAAGGTTATTTGAGGTTCCCTCTATATTTTTTATTTATGTTTTCATTTGCATTGTTGCAAGGAGTTGAACTCCATTCCATTGTAATTCTTGTGATTCTACTGCAGTTACTGCACATTTTTTCTTAAATACTTTTTTTTGCAAGGTTGTTTTAGTTAATACTTAATACATCACTAGAATAAAACATCTTCCTATTGTTGTGTTCAGTCCTATGGACATTGCCATTACTAGAATAAAACATTTGCAAAATTCAAAATAATCATAGAAACTTTGCATTATAGAACATTGATAGTTGTCCTATACAGATATAGAAAAAAATGGGATAAAAGAATTTTAGTTGTAATTACATTATTGCAGAAGAAAACCAGGGTACAAATTTGCATTTAATCAAGACAACTGATAAATAAGAAAATCATAGAATTAACCAATTAATTTCATGTGATATATGTTGCCAATTGCAAACAACCCGTGCAGGACAAAAAAAATAAAATATTAATAAGCATGCTACAAATATGAAACCATTGGGTATCACAAGAAAATATTGGCAGAAAATGCTTTTACTTAAGGGCAGTTAGCCGGTTACTATTTGTTTCTATGTTGTTAATCCCATTCCAGCAATGATGTTAAATAATGGCTTGGTAGGAAGCAAAATCCTTTCTCTAAAAAAAAAAAACAGATGCATTTATATGAGAGGGCAAATATCATCTGTTGATTAAGAACAAGCAGTTAGGTAAGCTGGGTCCTGATTTAGCAGACTTTGCTCTACATAACTTAAGACAGAATGGAATGGAAGAGACAGTTCTCTTCTGATCCTTTTCGTTCTAACTTTCTTGAGGAACCAAAATGTACTATATTTTTACAATTTTTGTCTGTTCTATTTTTAAATAGACCATACACCAAAAATAACGCACATGGTTTAGTTCCATTCTAACATGTCAATCAAGTACTACCTTAAATTCACAAAAGATGTGCAGTCAACTTAAGAAAAGAAAAGCAAATGTAAGAACACTAGCAGTTCTCCAGGATCTTCAACCCCAGAACTAATTCCACAACAAAAAATTGCAAGATTGTTGAGTATTTTGGTATATTCAGCAAGCTAGTCAGCAAGAATAATGAACAGTGAGATGATTCAGATATGGTGTTTTTTAAATCTGATATTTGATATGCAGGCAGTGCTTTCATATGTAAAATACGTTTTGGCACCAAGCCAATAGAATTATTGTGAATCATAAGACATATACTTCTCTTCCTAGATAAAAGTTGTGGATAACCGATAAGCTAACTATAGCAGAGAAGCTAGTTGATAGCTTGTAGCACACAAACTATCGGATTGAATTTGAAGTGTTAAGTAAAATTAGTAGTTGAATTCACTTTTCATATAAAACAAAACATTTTTAATTAATATTTAAATATTTCAACTAAGATGATAACGGGTAAAAATGAGAGAAAATAATATCCTATAAGCTCATGTTTGTTAACAACTCTATTTTGAATTTATAAGCTAGGTTTAGATGCAACTGAAACAACCACATATAACTACGGAACCAAAACTAAATAATACTCTCAAATTTGTAGAGCAAAAACATGCAGTTAATTTACTGTGTGAATGTGAAGTAAAGAAAGAAAGAAAGAAAGAAAGAAAGAAAGAAAAAAATGCAAAGCGAATGAATTACCTTAGGATCGAAACGCATTTGCCAGACTTCAGAAGGAGGAGCCTCAAGAGTTGCGATAGTGACATTGGAATCAACATCGAAGACGCGAATGAAGCTATCGAGTGAAGAGGAGGCTGCGATTGAGCCGAGTGGATGAGCGGCTACGGAAGCCACACCGAGGCAGTGACCGGTGTTGGTGCGTTCCAAGATAAGCTCATCGGACTTCCATACCCTTACCGTTTCGTCGAGTGAACCGGTGAGGAGTAGCGGTGGTCGGGTAGCGGTTGCTGGTGCCCACGTAACTGCCCATACTGAGTCATCGTGTGCGTTCTCCACCGATTTGATTCCACCGAGTTTCATTTCAAAAAAGTGAACTCACTGTTCTCTCTGTTTCCTTCACTTCAGCTTTTCGAATCCACTTGACTTGGCAGGTGGGCTTCATTTTTTTTTTTTTTTTACTAGTCTCGCTACTTATCAAGCCCATTCACATATCTTGTTATTTTTAGTTATAAAATTGTTTCATTTACTTGCTTTATTTTATGTTTTATGATATTTTTGCTTAAAACATTCAAAATAGGATATTACTCTCAATTCTTTTTTATGTTCTCTGTTTCTCTTAATTTTATTTTTTTATTTTAAAACTTTTGGTATGGATTGTAAATTTATATCATATATTATACTATAAAGTTTTACATAAATTCAAAATTATTTGATATATTACTGAAATATATAAAAAATAATAGTTTAAGTTTTGTTTTTTATCAAATACTTTTAATCTTTATGAATCTCAATAAATTTATATCATATTTTTTTATTTTATAAGTGTGTAACAGTTAAATCAATAATCATATCTCATATCTCATGTAATAATGTAAAATTTTGTTAATATATTATATGAAATAACCTACCAAAGTGATGTTATTGTATGATTTAATTATATTTATTTGTAAAAAAAATATGCACTACATATCAACTAATCTCACATTCTTTTTATGTAATAATTAATCTCACATCCATATATTTTCTCTTTTATTCCTATATCGTCAACAATACATAAAAAACTGCAAAATTAAATACTTTAATTTGATCATGAAGTGGTAAGCTTGCATCAATTTAGTTTTCATATTAAACAATATTCTATAATAATTCTTAAAATTATACCAATTTCATATTTTTGTTGGTATTTGATAAGGCTATGTGTAAACATAGATCCCCTATTATTAAGGGGTAGGAGAGGCGCCAACGTGGCACCAACAGAAATAACTGGTTTTCTGTTATTAGGATCCTGAGAATAGAATAAATAGAGAACGGAGAGTCATGTAAGGGGTTGTTGGGGAAGTTGAATGTGTAGTAACTGATTCTGGGAATCAGTTAGGGAAATTCATTATGTTCCTTCCTATCTTTTCTCTGTCTGCTATTGTAACAAAAAATTCTTGAATAACAATAAGCATAGCTCAGTTCCATTGGGCTGAAGCATTTTCAGAATCCCTAATTTCTTCTCTCACTTTACCTCATTCTACTTACCAATATTATCACTGGTATCAGAGCACCGATTCTGGTGCCCTGGTTTCCACCACCTAGAAGAAACTGCATATGAGGACGAGGAGCATGGCCAGATCTAATGAAGATGGGGATCAAGAACGTGAAGATATGAGAGCACGTCTTGAATTCGTTGAAGCCTTGGCGAAAAAGCATGAGGATCAAACCGCTGATCTGATGAACCGACTTAATCAGAATCGCGAGCAAGCTAGTCCGTTTCAAGAAGGTATAGGAAGCAGTGGTGATCGTAATGAAGACGTTCATCGTAGAGAGAAATGGCGTAAGTTGGAAATTCCAATTTTCGCAGGAGATGATGCTTTCGGGTGGACCCATCGATTGGAGCGATATTTTCTGTTGAAGGAAGTAACTGAGGAAGAGAAAATGCAGGCGACAGTTATGGCATTGGAAGGCAAGGCTCTGAGTTGGTATCATTGGTGGGAGAAATGTAACCCTAATTCGAATTGGGAAGGGTTTAAAATCGCGGTGGTTCGTAGGTTTCAACCTTCGATGATCCAAAATCCTTTTGAGCAATTACTTTCTCTGAAGCAGAATGGCACAGTGGAGGAATATGTGGAAAATTTTGAGAAGTATGTGGGAGCTATGAGGACCATTGACCAAGAATTCGTAAGAGGAATCTTTCTGAATGGACTCAAGCAAGAGCTGCAAGCTGAGGTAAAACTGTATGAAATTAACTCCCTGTCTGAAATGATTCAAAAGGTGCTATTGATTGAACAAAAGAATATGTTAATCAATATGAAACCTAGCTATAGTTATGCTACTAGGAATACTGGGAATTCACGTAGCATACCTTATACTAAAACTGTAACCTTAGAATCTAAGTTGGGTTCAGATCAAATAAATAGTTCACTCAGTGGAACGGGGCAGAATCTGAGTGTCGATAGTGTAAAAAACAGAGGAGGGGAGTTTAAACACTTAACCAGTGCTGAAATTAGAGAAAAAAGAGAAAAAGGGTTATGCTTCAGGTGTGATGAACCCTATAATAGGGAGCACAAGTGTAAAAACAGGCAGTTTAAGATGATTATCTTAGAGGCAGATGAGGAAGAGGGGGAAGATGAATTGGAAGAACCCCTGCAATCATTCAAATCGTTGCATCTATCACTGTGTTCAATGTCAGGGTTTACTACCACCAAATCTTGGAAAGTAGAAGGAATAGTAGAAGGGAATTCAGTGGTAATTTTAATTGACTGTGGAGCTTCACACAACTTCATAGCTACAGAGTTAGTAAGAAGGTTGAAATTGAAAGTCATGGAAACCCCTTCATATTTGGTGGAAGTTGGAGATGGCCATAAAGTGAGATGCAAGGGGAAGTGTGCCCAGCTGAAAGTCCAGATGCAACAAGTGGAACTCTTACAAGACTTCTACTTATTCACATTGAAGGGAGTTGATATGGTGTTAGGATTGGATTGGCTGGCAAGTTTGGGAGAAATAAAAGCTGATTTTGGAAAGTTGGAACTCACGGTGAAACAAGGTGAAAAAGTGGTTAAAATTTCTGGTAATCCAGCTCTTGCTAAAACATAACTTCCTTTTGGAGCCCTTATGCAAGTTCTAAAAGAAGAAGGAGAAGGGTTATTAATACAATGTGCAGCTGACAGCAGCAAGTCTCAGCCTCAAGATGCTCTATCCCAATATTTTTTTCAATTACTGGAAGAATATGGGGATTTATTCACTGACCCGAAGGAATTACCTCCCATGAGGAGACATGATCATGCGATACACCTTAAAGAAGGAGCTGCAATTCCTAATTTAAGGCCATACAAATATCCTCATTATCAGAAAACAAAAATAGAAAGATTGGTGGGGGAGATGTTAGATTCGGGAGTGATAAGGCCTAGCATAAGTCCCTATTCTAGCCCAATTATTTTGGTGAAGAAAAAAGATGGAGGTTGGAGGTTTTGTGTAGATTATCGTGCATTGAACAAGATAACTACACCCAACAAATTCCCAATTCCAATTATAGAAGAACTCCTAGATGAAATTGGAGGAGCAACTATATTCACTAAACTTGACTTAAAGTCAGGTTATCATCAAATCAGAATGATAGAGATTGATATTGACAAGACAGCTTTTAGGACACATGAAGGTCATTATGAGTTTGTGGTGATGCCTTTTGGTCTTACAAATGCACCATCAACTTTTCAGGCTCTTATGAATGAGGTTTTAAGACCTTTTCTGAGGAAGTTTGCACTGGTTTTCTTTGATGACATTCTAGTATACAACAGAGATGAAAACTGTCATCTAGAGCATTTAAGGAAGGTTTTTGAGGCTTTGAGACGAAATTCCTTAAGGGTCAATAAAAAGAAATGCAGTTTTGTGAAGTCAAGCTTAGAATACCTTGGCCACATCATTTCTGGTTCAGGGGTATCAGCAGATCAAGTCAAAGTAGAAGCTATGACTTCTTGGCCTATCCCTAAAGATATAAAAAGCTTAAGGGGATTTCTTGGTCTCACAGGATATTATAGAAGATTTGTCCAAGATTACGGTAAAATAGCCAAACCTCTCACTGAATTGCTGAAGAAAGACAGCTTTGCATGGACTGAGGCCACTACAGCTTCATTTCAGTGCCTAAAATCTGCTATGATCAGATTACCTCTATTGGCTGTCCCAGATTTTTCTAAAACTTTTGTGCTGGAAACAGATGCTTCTAGTAAAGGGATAGGAGCAGTTTTAATGCAAGAAGGTAAACCTTTAGCTTTTTGGAGTAAAGGTCTTTCACCTAGAGCACAAATGAAATCAGTATGTGAGAGGGAATTAATGGCATTGGTACAAGCAGTCCAGAAATGGAAACATTATTTGATGGGTAGACATTTTATCATCAGAACTGATCAAAGAAGTTTAAAATTCCTCACGGATCAAAGATTGTTTAGTGAGGAGCAATTCAAATGGGCAGTCAAGTTAATTGGGTTGGATTTTGAAATTCAATTCAAACCGGGCAAAGAGAATCCAGTGGCGGATGCTTTTTCAAGAAAAATGATGTATAGCGCTGTTTCTGTCATCAATTTAACAGATACTGAGGAATGGTTTCAAGAGGTTCAGCATGATCCTAAGTGGCAGAGAGTGGTTCAGGATTTGATTGGAGACCCAAACTCTCATCCTGGGTTTCAGTTTCAGGCTGGCAGACTTTTGTATAAAGGGAGATTGGTGTTGTCTAAAGGGTCTAACAAAATTCCTATTGTGTTAGCTGAATGCCATGATAGTATTTCTGGGGGACATTCAGGATTTTTTAGAACCTACAAAAGAGTCTCTAGTTTTTTTTACTGGGAAGGAATGAGAAATGCAGTGAAACAATATGTAGAGGCTTGTGAGGTGTGTCAGAGACAGAAATATTCCACCTTGGCACCAGGAGGTCTGTTACAGCCATTGCCAATACCAACTCAGGTATGGCGAGATATCTCTATGGACTTTATTTCTGGTCTACCCAAATCTAAAGGCAAGGACACTATCTTTGTAGTGGTTGATAGACTCACTAAGTATGCACATTTCTACCCACTTGGACACCCTTTTACTGCCAAGGATGTAGCGGCAGTGTTTGTGAAAGAAGTGGTTAAACTTTATGGTTTTCCACCAACCATAGTTTCAGATAGGGATCATATTTTCCTTAGCCATTTTTGGCAGGAATTATTCAGATTGGCAGGCACAAGACTGAAATACAGCACTGCTTACCATCCTCAAACCGATGGACAAACTGAGGTGGTGAATAGAAGCTTAGAAACATACCTCAGATGTTTTGCTGGACCGAAACCAAGAAATTGGGTCGATTGGCTTTCATGGGCAGAATTTTGGTTCAATACTACCTACAATGTATCAGCTGGCATGACTCCCTTCAAAGCATTATATGGTAGAGACCCACCTACATTGATCAAAGGCTGCACTTTCACCTCAAAGCTAGAGGAACTCAACCAACTTTTGGTTTCTCGGGACTTGATTTTACATGAGTTACAACAGAATTTGTTGAAAGCTCAGGATATGATGAAAGCCCAGGCAAACAAACAGAGAAGGGATATTGAGTATGCAGTAGGTGATTGGGTGTTTTTAAAACTTCAACCATATAAGCTCAAATCCCTAGCTAATAGACCAGTAGCTAAACTTGCTGCTAAATTCTATGGTCCTTATAAAATTCTGGAAAGGATTGGTCTTGTAGCCTACAAACTAGAACTCCCTGATCATGCTAAAGTACACCCTGTGTTTCATGTGTCTTTGTTGAAAAAATCTGTTAAACAACCCCATCAGTCACAGCCACTTCCTCCAATGTTATCTGAAGAATGTGAGTTGCAAGTCAATCCAGCTGATATTTTGCAATGCAGAGATGATAAGGATGGAAACCTGGAAGTTTTGGTGCAGTGGGAGCAGTTACCTTCATGTGAGAACTCATGGGAACTTGCTGCTCAGATTCAGGAAGCTTTTCCTCATTTTCCCCTTGAGGACAAGGTGGTTCTTTTGGGGGGGAGTATTGATAAGGCTATGTGTAAACATAGATCCCCTATTATTAAGGGGTAGGAGAGGCGCCAACGTGGCACCAACAGAAATAACTGGTTTTCTGTTATTAGGATCCTGAGAATAGAATAAATAGAGAACGGAGAGTCATGTAAGGGGTTGTTGGGGAAGTTGAATGTGTAGTAACTGATTCTGGGAATCAGTTAGGGAAATTCATTATGTTCCTTCCTATCTTTTCTCTGTCTGCTATTGTAACAAAAAATTCTTGAATAACAATAAGCATAGCTCAGTTCCATTGGGCTGAAGCATTTTCAGAATCCCTAATTTCTTCTCTCACTTTACCTCATTCTACTTACCAATATTATCACTGGTATCAGAGCACCGATTCTGGTGCCCTGGTTTCCACCACCTAGAAGAAACTGCATATGAGGACGAGGAGCATGGCCAGATCTAATGAAGATGGGGATCAAGAACGTGAAGATATGAGAGCACGTCTTGAATTCGCTGAAGCCTTGGCGAAAAAGCATGAGGATCAAACCGCTGATCTGATGAACCGACTTAATCAGAATCGCGAGCAAGCTAGTCCGTTTCAAGAAGGTATAGGAAGCAGTGGTGATCGTAATGAAGACGTTCATCGTAGAGAGAAATGGCGTAAGTTGGAAATTCCAATTTTCGCAGGAGATGATGCTTTCGGGTGGACCCATCGATTGGAGCGATATTTTCTGTTGAAGGAAGTAACTGAGGAAGAGAAAATGCAGGCGACAGTTATGGCATTGGAAGGCAAGGCTCTGAGTTGGTATCATTGGTGGGAGAAATGTAACCCTAATTCGAATTGGGAAGGGTTTAAAATCGCGGTGGTTCGTAGGTTTCAACCTTCGATGATCCAAAATCCTTTTGAGCAATTACTTTCTCTGAAGCAGAATGGCACAGTGGAGGAATATGTGGAAAATTTTGAGAAGTATGTGGGAGCTATGAGGACCATTGACCAAGAATTCGTAAGAGGAATCTTTCTGAATGGACTCAAGCAAGAGCTGCAAGCTGAGGTAAAACTGTATGAAATTAACTCCCTGTCTGAAATGATTCAAAAGGTGCTATTGATTGAACAAAAGAATATGTTAATCAATATGAAACCTAGCTATAGTTATGCTACTAGGAATACTGGGAATTCACGTAGCATACCTTATACTAAAACTGTAACCTTAGAATCTAAGTTGGGTTCAGATCAAATAAATAGTTCACTCAGTGGAACGGGGCAGAATCTGAGTGTCGATAGTGTAAAAAACAGAGGAGGGGAGTTTAAACACTTAACCAGTGCTGAAATTAGAGAAAAAAGAGAAAAAGGGTTATGCTTCAGGTGTGATGAACCCTATAATAGGGAGCACAAGTGTAAAAACAGGCAATTTAAGATGATTATCTTAGAGGCAGATGAGGAAGAGGGGGAAGATGAATTGGAAGAACCCCTGCAATCATTCAAATCGTTGCATCTATCACTGTGTTCAATGTCAGGGTTTACTACCACCAAATCTTGGAAAGTAGAAGGAATAGTAGAAGGGAATTCAGTGGTAATTTTAATTGACTGTGGAGCTTCACACAACTTCATAGCTACAGAGTTAGTAAGAAGGTTGAAATTGAAAGTCATGGAAACCCCTTCATATTTGGTGGAAGTTGGAGATGGCCATAAAGTGAGATGCAAGGGGAAGTGTGCCCAGCTGAAAGTCCAGATGCAACAAGTGGAACTCTTACAAGACTTCTACTTATTCACATTGAAGGGAGTTGATATGGTGTTAGGATTGGATTGGCTGGCAAGTTTGGGAGAAATAAAAGCTGATTTTGGAAAGTTGGAACTCACGGTGAAACAAGGTGAAAAAGTGGTCAAAATTTCTGGTAATCCAGCTCTTGCTAAAACATAACTTCCTTTTGGAGCCCTTATGCAAGTTCTAAAAGAAGAAGGAGAAGGGTTATTAATACAATGTGCAGCTGACAGCAGCAAGTCTCAGCCTCAAGATGCTCTATCCCAATATTTTTTTCAATTACTGGAAGAATATGGGGATTTATTCACTGACCCGAAGGAATTACCTCCCATGAGGAGACATGATCATGCGATACACCTTAAAGAAGGAGCTGCAATTCCTAATTTAAGGCCATACAAATATCCTCATTATCAGAAAACAAAAATAGAAAGATTGGTGGGGGAGATGTTAGATTCGGGAGTGATAAGGCCTAGCATAAGTCCCTATTCTAGCCCAATTATTTTGGTGAAGAAAAAAGATGGAGGTTGGAGGTTTTGTGTAGATTATCGTGCATTGAACAAGATAACTACACCCAACAAATTCCCAATTCCAATTATAGAAGAACTCCTAGATGAAATTGGAGGAGCAACTATATTCACTAAACTTGACTTAAAGTCAGGTTATCATCAAATCAGAATGATAGAGATTGATATTGACAAGACAGCTTTTAGGACACATGAAGGTCATTATGAGTTTGTGGTGATGCCTTTTGGTCTTACAAATGCACCATCAACTTTTCAGGCTCTTATGAATGAGGTTTTAAGACCTTTTCTGAGGAAGTTTGCACTGGTTTTCTTTGATGACATTCTAGTATACAACAGAGATGAAAACTGTCATCTAGAGCATTTAAGGAAGGTTTTTGAGGCTTTGAGACGAAATTCCTTAAGGGTCAATAAAAAGAAATGCAGTTTTGTGAAGTCAAGCTTAGAATACCTTGGCCACATCATTTCTGGTTCAGGGGTATCAGCAGATCAAGTCAAAGTAGAAGCTATGACTTCTTGGCCTATCCCTAAAGATATAAAAAGCTTAAGGGGATTTCTTGGTCTCACAGGATATTATAGAAGATTTGTCCAAGATTACGGTAAAATAGCCAAACCTCTCACTGAATTGCTGAAGAAAGACAGCTTTGCATGGACTGAGGCCACTACAGCTTCATTTCAGTGCCTAAAATCTGCTATGATCAGATTACCTCTATTGGCTGTCCCAGATTTTTCTAAAACTTTTGTGCTGGAAACAGATGCTTCTAGTAAAGGGATAGGAGCAGTTTTAATGCAAGAAGGTAAACCTTTAGCTTTTTGGAGTAAAGGTCTTTCACCTAGAGCACAAATGAAATCAGTATGTGAGAGGGAATTAATGGCATTGGTACAAGCAGTCCAGAAATGGAAACATTATTTGATGGGTAGACATTTTATCATCAGAACTGATCAAAGAAGTTTAAAATTCCTCACGGATCAAAGATTGTTTAGTGAGGAGCAATTCAAATGGGCAGTCAAGTTAATTGGGTTGGATTTTGAAATTCAATTCAAACCGGGCAAAGAGAATCCAGTGGCGGATGCTTTTTCAAGAAAAATGATGTATAGCGCTGTTTCTGTCATCAATTTAACAGATACTGAGGAATGGTTTCAAGAGGTTCAGCATGATCCTAAGTGGCAGAGAGTGGTTCAGGATTTGATTGGAGACCCAAACTCTCATCCTGGGTTTCAGTTTCAGGCTGGCAGACTTTTGTATAAAGGGAGATTGGTGTTGTCTAAAGGGTCTAACAAAATTCCTATTGTGTTAGCTGAATGCCATGATAGTATTTCTGGGGGACATTCAGGATTTTTTAGAACCTACAAAAGAGTCTCTAGTTTTTTTTACTGGGAAGGAATGAGAAATGCAGTGAAACAATATGTAGAGGCTTGTGAGGTGTGTCAGAGACAGAAATATTCCACCTTGGCACCAGGAGGTCTGTTACAGCCATTGCCAATACCAACTCAGGTATGGCGAGATATCTCTATGGACTTTATTTCTGGTCTACCCAAATCTAAAGGCAAGGACACTATCTTTGTAGTGGTTGATAGACTCACTAAGTATGCACATTTCTACCCACTTGGACACCCTTTTACTGCCAAGGATGTAGCGGCAGTGTTTGTGAAAGAAGTGGTTAAACTTTATGGTTTTCCACCAACCATAGTTTCAGATAGGGATCATATTTTCCTTAGCCATTTTTGGCAGGAATTATTCAGATTGGCAGGCACAAGACTGAAATACAGCACTGCTTACCATCCTCAAACCGATGGACAAACTGAGGTGGTGAATAGAAGCTTAGAAACATACCTCAGATGTTTTGCTGGACCGAAACCAAGAAATTGGGTCGATTGGCTTTCATGGGCAGAATTTTGGTTCAATACTACCTACAATGTATCAGCTGGCATGACTCCCTTCAAAGCATTATATGGTAGAGACCCACCTACATTGATCAAAGGCTGCACTTTCACCTCAAAGCTAGAGGAACTCAACCAACTTTTGGTTTCTCGGGACTTGATTTTACATGAGTTACAACAGAATTTGTTGAAAGCTCAGGATATGATGAAAGCCCAGGCAAACAAACAGAGAAGGGATATTGAGTATGCAGTAGGTGATTGGGTGTTTTTAAAACTTCAACCATATAAGCTCAAATCCCTAGCTAATAGACCAGTAGCTAAACTTGCTGCTAAATTCTATGGTCCTTATAAAATTCTGGAAAGGATTGGTCTTGTAGCCTACAAACTAGAACTCCCTGATCATGCTAAAGTACACCCTGTGTTTCATGTGTCTTTGTTGAAAAAATCTGTTAAACAACCCCATCAGTCACAGCCACTTCCTCCAATGTTATCTGAAGAATGTGAGTTGCAAGTCAATCCAGCTGATATTTTGCAATGCAGAGATGATAAGGATGGAAACCTGGAAGTTTTGGTGCAGTGGGAGCAGTTACCTTCATGTGAGAACTCATGGGAACTTGCTGCTCAGATTCAGGAAGCTTTTCCTCATTTTCCCCTTGAGGACAAGGTGGTTCTTTTGGGGGGGAGTATTGATAAGGCTATGTGTAAACATAGATCCCCTATTATTAAGGGGTAGGAGAGGCGCCAACGTGGCACCAACAGAAATAACTGGTTTTCTGTTATTAGGATCCTGAGAATAGAATAAATAGAGAACGGAGAGTCATGTAAGGGGTTGTTGGGGAAGTTGAATGTGTAGTAACTGATTCTGGGAATCAGTTAGGGAAATTCATTATGTTCCTTCCTATCTTTTCTCTGTCTGCTATTGTAACAAAAAATTCTTGAATAACAATAAGCATAGCTCAGTTCCATTGGGCTGAAGCATTTTCAGAATCCCTAATTTCTTCTCTCACTTTACCTCATTCTACTTACCAATATTATCACTGGTATCAGAGCACCGATTCTGGTGCCCTGGTTTCCACCACCTAGAAGAAACTGCATATGAGGACGAGGAGCATGGCCAGATCTAATGAAGATGGGGATCAAGAACGTGAAGATATGAGAGCACGTCTTGAATTCGTTGAAGCCTTGGCGAAAAAGCATGAGGATCAAACCGCTGATCTGATGAACCGACTTAATCAGAATCGCGAGCAAGCTAGTCCGTTTCAAGAAGGTATAGGAAGCAGTGGTGATCGTAATGAAGACGTTCATCGTAGAGAGAAATGGCGTAAGTTGGAAATTCCAATTTTCGCAGGAGATGATGCTTTCGGGTGGACCCATCGATTGGAGCGATATTTTCTGTTGAAGGAAGTAACTGAGGAAGAGAAAATGCAGGCGACAGTTATGGCATTGGAAGGCAAGGCTCTGAGTTGGTATCATTGGTGGGAGAAATGTAACCCTAATTCGAATTGGGAAGGGTTTAAAATCGCGGTGGTTCGTAGGTTTCAACCTTCGATGATCCAAAATCCTTTTGAGCAATTACTTTCTCTGAAGCAGAATGGCACAGTGGAGGAATATGTGGAAAATTTTGAGAAGTATGTGGGAGCTATGAGGACCATTGACCAAGAATTCGTAAGAGGAATCTTTCTGAATGGACTCAAGCAAGAGCTGCAAGCTGAGGTAAAACTGTATGAAATTAACTCCCTGTCTGAAATGATTCAAAAGGTGCTATTGATTGAACAAAAGAATATGTTAATCAATATGAAACCTAGCTATAGTTATGCTACTAGGAATACTGGGAATTCACGTAGCATACCTTATACTAAAACTGTAACCTTAGAATCTAAGTTGGGTTCAGATCAAATAAATAGTTCACTCAGTGGAACGGGGCAGAATCTGAGTGTCGATAGTGTAAAAAACAGAGGAGGGGAGTTTAAACACTTAACCAGTGCTGAAATTAGAGAAAAAAGAGAAAAAGGGTTATGCTTCAGGTGTGATGAACCCTATAATAGGGAGCACAAGTGTAAAAACAGGCAATTTAAGATGATTATCTTAGAGGCAGATGAGGAAGAGGGGGAAGATGAATTGGAAGAACCCCTGCAATCATTCAAATCGTTGCATCTATCACTGTGTTCAATGTCAGGGTTTACTACCACCAAATCTTGGAAAGTAGAAGGAATAGTAGAAGGGAATTCAGTGGTAATTTTAATTGACTGTGGAGCTTCACACAACTTCATAGCTACAGAGTTAGTAAGAAGGTTGAAATTGAAAGTCATGGAAACCCCTTCATATTTGGTGGAAGTTGGAGATGGCCATAAAGTGAGATGCAAGGGGAAGTGTGCCCAGCTGAAAGTCCAGATGCAACAAGTGGAACTCTTACAAGACTTCTACTTATTCACATTGAAGGGAGTTGATATGGTGTTAGGATTGGATTGGCTGGCAAGTTTGGGAGAAATAAAAGCTGATTTTGGAAAGTTGGAACTCACGGTGAAACAAGGTGAAAAAGTGGTCAAAATTTCTGGTAATCCAGCTCTTGCTAAAACATAACTTCCTTTTGGAGCCCTTATGCAAGTTCTAAAAGAAGAAGGAGAAGGGTTATTAATACAATGTGCAGCTGACAGCAGCAAGTCTCAGCCTCAAGATGCTCTATCCCAATATTTTTTTCAATTACTGGAAGAATATGGGGATTTATTCACTGACCCGAAGGAATTACCTCCCATGAGGAGACATGATCATGCGATACACCTTAAAGAAGGAGCTGCAATTCCTAATTTAAGGCCATACAAATATCCTCATTATCAGAAAACAAAAATAGAAAGATTGGTGGGGGAGATGTTAGATTCGGGAGTGATAAGGCCTAGCATAAGTCCCTATTCTAGCCCAATTATTTTGGTGAAGAAAAAAGATGGAGGTTGGAGGTTTTGTGTAGATTATCGTGCATTGAACAAGATAACTACACCCAACAAATTCCCAATTCCAATTATAGAAGAACTCCTAGATGAAATTGGAGGAGCAACTATATTCACTAAACTTGACTTAAAGTCAGGTTATCATCAAATCAGAATGATAGAGATTGATATTGACAAGACAGCTTTTAGGACACATGAAGGTCATTATGAGTTTGTGGTGATGCCTTTTGGTCTTACAAATGCACCATCAACTTTTCAGGCTCTTATGAATGAGGTTTTAAGACCTTTTCTGAGGAAGTTTGCACTGGTTTTCTTTGATGACATTCTAGTATACAACAGAGATGAAAACTGTCATCTAGAGCATTTAAGGAAGGTTTTTGAGGCTTTGAGACGAAATTCCTTAAGGGTCAATAAAAAGAAATGCAGTTTTGTGAAGTCAAGCTTAGAATACCTTGGCCACATCATTTCTGGTTCAGGGGTATCAGCAGATCAAGTCAAAGTAGAAGCTATGACTTCTTGGCCTATCCCTAAAGATATAAAAAGCTTAAGGGGATTTCTTGGTCTCACAGGATATTATAGAAGATTTGTCCAAGATTACGGTAAAATAGCCAAACCTCTCACTGAATTGCTGAAGAAAGACAGCTTTGCATGGACTGAGGCCACTACAGCTTCATTTCAGTGCCTAAAATCTGCTATGATCAGATTACCTCTATTGGCTGTCCCAGATTTTTCTAAAACTTTTGTGCTGGAAACAGATGCTTCTAGTAAAGGGATAGGAGCAGTTTTAATGCAAGAAGGTAAACCTTTAGCTTTTTGGAGTAAAGGTCTTTCACCTAGAGCACAAATGAAATCAGTATGTGAGAGGGAATTAATGGCATTGGTACAAGCAGTCCAGAAATGGAAACATTATTTGATGGGTAGACATTTTATCATCAGAACTGATCAAAGAAGTTTAAAATTCCTCACGGATCAAAGATTGTTTAGTGAGGAGCAATTCAAATGGGTAGTCAAGTTAATTGGGTTGGATTTTGAAATTCAATTCAAACCGGGCAAAGAGAATCCAGTGGCGGATGCTTTTTCAAGAAAAATGATGTATAGCGCTGTTTCTGTCATCAATTTAACAGATACTGAGGAATGGTTTCAAGAGGTTCAGCATGATCCTAAGTGGCAGAGAGTGGTTCAGGATTTGATTGGAGACCCAAACTCTCATCCTGGGTTTCAGTTTCAGGCTGGCAGACTTTTGTATAAAGGGAGATTGGTGTTGTCTAAAGGGTCTAACAAAATTCCTATTGTGTTAGCTGAATGCCATGATAGTATTTCTGGGGGACATTCAGGATTTTTTAGAACCTACAAAAGAGTCTCTAGTTTTTTTTACTGGGAAGGAATGAGAAATGCAGTGAAACAATATGTAGAGGCTTGTGAGGTGTGTCAGAGACAGAAATATTCCACCTTGGCACCAGGAGGTCTGTTACAGCCATTGCCAATACCAACTCAGGTATGGCGAGATATCTCTATGGACTTTATTTCTGGTCTACCCAAATCTAAAGGCAAGGACACTATCTTTGTAGTGGTTGATAGACTCACTAAGTATGCACATTTCTACCCACTTGGACACCCTTTTACTGCCAAGGATGTAGCGGCAGTGTTTGTGAAAGAAGTGGTTAAACTTTATGGTTTTCCACCAACCATAGTTTCAGATAGGGATCATATTTTCCTTAGCCATTTTTGGCAGGAATTATTCAGATTGGCAGGCACAAGACTGAAATACAGCACTGCTTACCATCCTCAAACCGATGGACAAACTGAGGTGGTGAATAGAAGCTTAGAAACATACCTCAGATGTTTTGCTGGACCGAAACCAAGAAATTGGGTCGATTGGCTTTCATGGGCAGAATTTTGGTTCAATACTACCTACAATGTATCAGCTGGCATGACTCCCTTCAAAGCATTATATGGTAGAGACCCACCTACATTGATCAAAGGCTGCACTTTCACCTCAAAGCTAGAGGAACTCAACCAACTTTTGGTTTCTCGGGACTTGATTTTACATGAGTTACAACAGAATTTGTTGAAAGCTCAGGATATGATGAAAGCCCAGGCAAACAAACAGAGAAGGGATATTGAGTATGCAGTAGGTGATTGGGTGTTTTTAAAACTTCAACCATATAAGCTCAAATCCCTAGCTAATAGACCAGTAGCTAAACTTGCTGCTAAATTCTATGGTCCTTATAAAATTCTGGAAAGGATTGGTCTTGTAGCCTACAAACTAGAACTCCCTGATCATGCTAAAGTACACCCTGTGTTTCATGTGTCTTTGTTGAAAAAATCTGTTAAACAACCCCATCAGTCACAGCCACTTCCTCCAATGTTATCTGAAGAATGTGAGTTGCAAGTCAATCCAGCTGATATTTTGCAATGCAGAGATGATAAGGATGGAAACCTGGAAGTTTTGGTGCAGTGGGAGCAGTTACCTTCATGTGAGAACTCATGGGAACTTGCTGCTCAGATTCAGGAAGCTTTTCCTCATTTTCCCCTTGAGGACAAGGTGGTTCTTTTGGGGGGGAGTATTGATAAGGCTATGTGTAAACATAGATCCCCTATTATTAAGGGGTAGGAGAGGCGCCAACGTGGCACCAACAGAAATAACTGGTTTTCTGTTATTAGGATCCTGAGAATAGAATAAATAGAGAACGGAGAGTCATGTAAGGGGTTGTTGGGGAAGTTGAATGTGTAGTAACTGATTCTGGGAATCAGTTAGGGAAATTCATTATGTTCCTTCCTATCTTTTCTCTGTCTGCTATTGTAACAAAAAATTCTTGAATAACAATAAGCATAGCTCAGTTCCATTGGGCTGAAGCATTTTCAGAATCCCTAATTTCTTCTCTCACTTTACCTCATTCTACTTACCAATATTATCACTGGTATCAGAGCACCGATTCTGGTGCCCTGGTTTCCACCACCTAGAAGAAACTGCATATGAGGACGAGGAGCATGGCCAGATCTAATGAAGATGGGGATCAAGAACGTGAAGATATGAGAGCACGTCTTGAATTCGTTGAAGCCTTGGCGAAAAAGCATGAGGATCAAACCGCTGATCTGATGAACCGACTTAATCAGAATCGCGAGCAAGCTAGTCCGTTTCAAGAAGGTATAGGAAGCAGTGGTGATCGTAATGAAGACGTTCATCGTAGAGAGAAATGGCGTAAGTTGGAAATTCCAATTTTCGCAGGAGATGATGCTTTCGGGTGGACCCATCGATTGGAGCGATATTTTCTGTTGAAGGAAGTAACTGAGGAAGAGAAAATGCAGGCGACAGTTATGGCATTGGAAGGCAAGGCTCTGAGTTGGTATCATTGGTGGGAGAAATGTAACCCTAATTCGAATTGGGAAGGGTTTAAAATCGCGGTGGTTCGTAGGTTTCAACCTTCGATGATCCAAAATCCTTTTGAGCAATTACTTTCTCTGAAGCAGAATGGCACAGTGGAGGAATATGTGGAAAATTTTGAGAAGTATGTGGGAGCTATGAGGACCATTGACCAAGAATTCGTAAGAGGAATCTTTCTGAATGGACTCAAGCAAGAGCTGCAAGCTGAGGTAAAACTGTATGAAATTAACTCCCTGTCTGAAATGATTCAAAAGGTGCTATTGATTGAACAAAAGAATATGTTAATCAATATGAAACCTAGCTATAGTTATGCTACTAGGAATACTGGGAATTCACGTAGCATACCTTATACTAAAACTGTAACCTTAGAATCTAAGTTGGGTTCAGATCAAATAAATAGTTCACTCAGTGGAACGGGGCAGAATCTGAGTGTCGATAGTGTAAAAAACAGAGGAGGGGAGTTTAAACACTTAACCAGTGCTGAAATTAGAGAAAAAAGAGAAAAAGGGTTATGCTTCAGGTGTGATGAACCCTATAATAGGGAGCACAAGTGTAAAAACAGGCAATTTAAGATGATTATCTTAGAGGCAGATGAGGAAGAGGGGGAAGATGAATTGGAAGAACCCCTGCAATCATTCAAATCGTTGCATCTATCACTGTGTTCAATGTCAGGGTTTACTACCACCAAATCTTGGAAAGTAGAAGGAATAGTAGAAGGGAATTCAGTGGTAATTTTAATTGACTGTGGAGCTTCACACAACTTCATAGCTACAGAGTTAGTAAGAAGGTTGAAATTGAAAGTCATGGAAACCCCTTCATATTTGGTGGAAGTTGGAGATGGCCATAAAGTGAGATGCAAGGGGAAGTGTGCCCAGCTGAAAGTCCAGATGCAACAAGTGGAACTCTTACAAGACTTCTACTTATTCACATTGAAGGGAGTTGATATGGTGTTAGGATTGGATTGGCTGGCAAGTTTGGGAGAAATAAAAGCTGATTTTGGAAAGTTGGAACTCACGGTGAAACAAGGTGAAAAAGTGGTCAAAATTTCTGGTAATCCAGCTCTTGCTAAAACATAACTTCCTTTTGGAGCCCTTATGCAAGTTCTAAAAGAAGAAGGAGAAGGGTTATTAATACAATGTGCAGCTGACAGCAGCAAGTCTCAGCCTCAAGATGCTCTATCCCAATATTTTTTTCAATTACTGGAAGAATATGGGGATTTATTCACTGACCCGAAGGAATTACCTCCCATGAGGAGACATGATCATGCGATACACCTTAAAGAAGGAGCTGCAATTCCTAATTTAAGGCCATACAAATATCCTCATTATCAGAAAACAAAAATAGAAAGATTGGTGGGGGAGATGTTAGATTCGGGAGTGATAAGGCCTAGCATAAGTCCCTATTCTAGCCCAATTATTTTGGTGAAGAAAAAAGATGGAGGTTGGAGGTTTTGTGTAGATTATCGTGCATTGAACAAGATAACTACACCCAACAAATTCCCAATTCCAATTATAGAAGAACTCCTAGATGAAATTGGAGGAGCAACTATATTCACTAAACTTGACTTAAAGTCAGGTTATCATCAAATCAGAATGATAGAGATTGATATTGACAAGACAGCTTTTAGGACACATGAAGGTCATTATGAGTTTGTGGTGATGCCTTTTGGTCTTACAAATGCACCATCAACTTTTCAGGCTCTTATGAATGAGGTTTTAAGACCTTTTCTGAGGAAGTTTGCACTGGTTTTCTTTGATGACATTCTAGTATACAACAGAGATGAAAACTGTCATCTAGAGCATTTAAGGAAGGTTTTTGAGGCTTTGAGACGAAATTCCTTAAGGGTCAATAAAAAGAAATGCAGTTTTGTGAAGTCAAGCTTAGAATACCTTGGCCACATCATTTCTGGTTCAGGGGTATCAGCAGATCAAGTCAAAGTAGAAGCTATGACTTCTTGGCCTATCCCTAAAGATATAAAAAGCTTAAGGGGATTTCTTGGTCTCACAGGATATTATAGAAGATTTGTCCAAGATTACGGTAAAATAGCCAAACCTCTCACTGAATTGCTGAAGAAAGACAGCTTTGCATGGACTGAGGCCACTACAGCTTCATTTCAGTGCCTAAAATCTGCTATGATCAGATTACCTCTATTGGCTGTCCCAGATTTTTCTAAAACTTTTGTGCTGGAAACAGATGCTTCTAGTAAAGGGATAGGAGCAGTTTTAATGCAAGAAGGTAAACCTTTAGCTTTTTGGAGTAAAGGTCTTTCACCTAGAGCACAAATGAAATCAGTATGTGAGAGGGAATTAATGGCATTGGTACAAGCAGTCCAGAAATGGAAACATTATTTGATGGGTAGACATTTTATCATCAGAACTGATCAAAGAAGTTTAAAATTCCTCACGGATCAAAGATTGTTTAGTGAGGAGCAATTCAAATGGGTAGTCAAGTTAATTGGGTTGGATTTTGAAATTCAATTCAAACCGGGCAAAGAGAATCCAGTGGCGGATGCTTTTTCAAGAAAAATGATGTATAGCGCTGTTTCTGTCATCAATTTAACAGATACTGAGGAATGGTTTCAAGAGGTTCAGCATGATCCTAAGTGGCAGAGAGTGGTTCAGGATTTGATTGGAGACCCAAACTCTCATCCTGGGTTTCAGTTTCAGGCTGGCAGACTTTTGTATAAAGGGAGATTGGTGTTGTCTAAAGGGTCTAACAAAATTCCTATTGTGTTAGCTGAATGCCATGATAGTATTTCTGGGGGACATTCAGGATTTTTTAGAACCTACAAAAGAGTCTCTAGTTTTTTTTACTGGGAAGGAATGAGAAATGCAGTGAAACAATATGTAGAGGCTTGTGAGGTGTGTCAGAGACAGAAATATTCCACCTTGGCACCAGGAGGTCTGTTACAGCCATTGCCAATACCAACTCAGGTATGGCGAGATATCTCTATGGACTTTATTTCTGGTCTACCCAAATCTAAAGGCAAGGACACTATCTTTGTAGTGGTTGATAGACTCACTAAGTATGCACATTTCTACCCACTTGGACACCCTTTTACTGCCAAGGATGTAGCGGCAGTGTTTGTGAAAGAAGTGGTTAAACTTTATGGTTTTCCACCAACCATAGTTTCAGATAGGGATCATATTTTCCTTAGCCATTTTTGGCAGGAATTATTCAGATTGGCAGGCACAAGACTGAAATACAGCACTGCTTACCATCCTCAAACCGATGGACAAACTGAGGTGGTGAATAGAAGCTTAGAAACATACCTCAGATGTTTTGCTGGACCGAAACCAAGAAATTGGGTCGATTGGCTTTCATGGGCAGAATTTTGGTTCAATACTACCTACAATGTATCAGCTGGCATGACTCCCTTCAAAGCATTATATGGTAGAGACCCACCTACATTGATCAAAGGCTGCACTTTCACCTCAAAGCTAGAGGAACTCAACCAACTTTTGGTTTCTCGGGACTTGATTTTACATGAGTTACAACAGAATTTGTTGAAAGCTCAGGATATGATGAAAGCCCAGGCAAACAAACAGAGAAGGGATATTGAGTATGCAGTAGGTGATTGGGTGTTTTTAAAACTTCAACCATATAAGCTCAAATCCCTAGCTAATAGACCAGTAGCTAAACTTGCTGCTAAATTCTATGGTCCTTATAAAATTCTGGAAAGGATTGGTCTTGTAGCCTACAAACTAGAACTCCCTGATCATGCTAAAGTACACCCTGTGTTTCATGTGTCTTTGTTGAAAAAATCTGTTAAACAACCCCATCAGTCACAGCCACTTCCTCCAATGTTATCTGAAGAATGTGAGTTGCAAGTCAATCCAGCTGATATTTTGCAATGCAGAGATGATAAGGATGGAAACCTGGAAGTTTTGGTGCAGTGGGAGCAGTTACCTTCATGTGAGAACTCATGGGAACTTGCTGCTCAGATTCAGGAAGCTTTTCCTCATTTTCCCCTTGAGGACAAGGTGGTTCTTTTGGGGGGGAGTATTGATAAGGCTATGTGTAAACATAGATCCCCTATTATTAAGGGGTAGGAGAGGCGCCAACGTGGCACCAACAGAAATAACTGGTTTTCTGTTATTAGGATCCTGAGAATAGAATAAATAGAGAACGGAGAGTCATGTAAGGGGTTGTTGGGGAAGTTGAATGTGTAGTAACTGATTCTGGGAATCAGTTAGGGAAATTCATTCTGTTCCTTCCTATCTTTTCTCTGTCTGCTATTGTAACAGAAAATTCTTGAATAACAATAAGCATAGCTCAGTTCCATTGGGCTGAAGCATTTTCAGAATCCCTAATTTCTTCTCTCACTTTACCTCATTCTACTTACTAGTATTATCAGTATTCAAATGAACTATAATAGATTTTGATGGTCAATTTGGAATTATTTAAATAATAATATTAGAAACGTGTTTGATAACAAATCTGATTACTATTTTATAATTCTAAGTATTACAATAAAATATTAAAAATATAAAATAATAAATCAACACATTATTGACTAATTTATTTTTATTCTCAATCCTCAAATATAAGAATAAGAGTCATAATTAATAAAAAAATATAAATAAAATTTAATCAACAATTAAATTTAAGAGTCCTAATTAATTAACAAATCGAGTAATGATGCACAAAAAAAAAAGATTGAAGGAAAAGAAAAGAAAAAAGCAAAAAATAGTTAGGTCCTCCGTGGCAAATTGGCAGAGTAAAGATAAAAGCGAAGGGGCCACATGAACGGAAAACCCTAGCGAGTCCCGAAAGCTTAAACCCCAAATCAGGTTAACGCTAGCTGCAGAACAGAGAGCTATCGTTCAACATTTTTGTTCAAGCATATCAACGCAACAACTTTCAAACTTAGAAGTCATGGTTTGGTTTCAATGCGAAGATTGCGGAGACAATCTCAAAAAACCCAAGTTGCCCAATCACTTCCGAACTTGCTCCGCCAACAAGGTTCTGATTATTCAATTCCATTCATAATCAATTCAAGTTCATTTCGCACGTTTATGCGATGCTTATTTTGTCTGTTGTTTGTGCTATGCAGCTTTCGTGCATTGACTGTGGCCAAATGTTTGGTCGAGACACCGTTCAGAATCACACTCAATGTATTACCGAAGCGGTGACTCTCTCATTCTCTTAATTAATCATCCTAATATTAATTTATCTCCTTTATGCACTGTGTTTCGTGATTCTATGAATGATGATGATATATTAGGTTGTTGCATTTTGATATCTCACTCTCTACCAATGGCATTAAATGTATTTCTGATATATCACTTTTAGCATTTGATTCTGCATTGTGTATTAGTCCGGTCTACCTTTATTTTTGTCAGCATATTAAGTTTTATATTAAGTTCAAACTTTTAAAGCACAGAACAATCTTATTTTCTTCACCGCCTCATTTTGCTTTGATTTTCAGGAAAAGTATGGTCCAAAAGGCCAAGGCAAAACTTTGAATGCTGCAGCTGCCAAGCCTGTCAAAGATGGCAAGCAAAGGCCAGAAGTTGATATTAATGTGGGTTTATCTGATCGGCCTCCTTGGTTCTGTAGGTATATACTCTAAGGGATACCCTTTCTAGTTACCATGGTAGTCACTAGTGACATTCAATTACGGGGTAAATGTCAATTGAGATGCTGCATTATAAGTTTTCAAAAGTTGTGAGAGAAACATAATTATCATGCTCTAATAACCTGTTCAGATGGGAATCAGGCTTTGAAGCGAGTTGTCCACTTTAACGTGTAAAGTGAGTATTATCAAACCATAAACCATCTATTGACAAATCAAAGGTGGAAATTAAATGCACATCATAACAAATTACTTTTAAGCACTATACTCTTTAATCACTTTTGAGCCAAATTCTTTTCACTTATGGTTGAATCATGCAGTGGACAGTGGGGAAGGTTCAATGCTAAAGTTTTATGTAAGCATTGCACCTTATGGGTTTTTTGAGGTATAATTCTGTCTAATAAGACACTTTCAGCAACTGATGATATTAGTTTTAATCATATAGGAGTCTTAACCGGTTATTAGTCTGCAAGCCTCTTTTGGATCAAACCTTGTTTGTGAAGGTCACCCAAGTAGAGTTCAGAGCATCATTCTCAGTTTAATTAGATTTTCTCTTTGAATATTTGGTTTCCTATTGTTTATTTTTTCTCCGTCTTAAACTTTTAGATCGTGAATATCATGAATGTCAATTGCCAAAGAAAGAATATTATAATAAAGTAGTAGACGATTCTCTTCAAGAAATAATTTTTCTTAGATATTGTGTCACCCTCATGGTGTTGTTCTATTCATTATACTCTTCTTATTTGCGCCTTGCAGTCTCTGCAATACAAAAGCTACAAGTAAGCAAGCGCTTCTTCTCCATGCTGATGGAAAGAAACACAGGGCAAAAGCCCGAGCATTCCATGCTTCGCAGCAACAACCAGTCCAGACCAATAATTCTGCCCCTGATGCAAAGGGTGCAGTGGACACCGCTTCTAATGGTACGACAAGTAATGACAAAAATGTGGAGCTTCCGAAATCGCATGAGTCTTCTGAACAAAATAACTTGAAACCAGGGAACGAAGTTTCGTCGGAGAAGAAAAAGAGGAAAGTTGAAGCATTAGAGGGTGACCTTATTAAAAAATGCAAGAATGATACTTCTGTTAATGCGGAAAACGGGGAAGTAATTCAGGGAGAGAAGGCAGGAGAGAAGAAGTTGAAGAAAGAAGAGATAGTAGCACCTCACTGTACAAGTGCTGTCAACAGCAAAATAAAATGGAAGAAGTTTATCAAAACAGCCTTGAAATCTGTATGTTCACTGAATTTTTGAACGACGTCGTTTCTTGTTTTCTGCTTCATTTAACTGTGCTATAGTGATTCTATCTGTTTATTTTAAGCATGGTATCATATAGAGAAAATGACTTTTAAGGTGGATTGAAGTTAGTATTGTTTCGGAAATCACATTTATAATGAAATTGCCCAAAAACTTTATATACATTTAATTTTCTTTCTGCACATAACGTGGTTATTGTTTTGCTTGTGGCAGCACCCTGATGGAATTTTGAAGATGAAGAAACTGAGAAAAGTTGTCTTCAAAGCTCTGCAAGAATCTGGTATTGTAGTAAATGAAAATGAATTAAGCGAGGCACTTGAGCAGCAGGTATATTCATCTGCTGAGTCTTGTTTCTGTTAAATTGTCCTTTTAATAATAATGTTAAATATTAATAAATAATATTGATTTTCTGATGACAAACTTTTGCTTACAGATAAATTCCAGCTCCAAATTTGCAGTTGAGAACAAGTATGTGCGATTAGTGACCAAAGATTGAACATTGTTTGAGGTGTCATGATTAAGAGTTTACAATTTTGTCTGCTATTGTTTGATAAACCTTCATACTTCCAAAGTACCTCAGAAAATTTTTGTGAACGTGTAATTTTTTTAATTTATTTGCTTTTTGCAAAATTCAGTTATCATCTTGTAGAAAAACCAAAGAAAATATTGAGATGGTGATACCATTGGTTAGCATGCTTAATTACAAGCCAAGAGTCATCGAATTTTCTGAACGTAGTGATGTGGATGCTTTTTTATGAGCAATCGTATCAGACAGCATAATCAGATTTTTATTTGTTTTTAAATTATTTTATTGAGCATGTTATTTGTATAGATTTGAAATTGTTATTGTAGGCGTAAACCAATTTCGTATATTATTTTCAAAACATTGAATAATAATTATCTAATCATATGGGTTTTTGTGTGTGTGAATATTTCCTATTAATTAAAATGGTCCATTGCGTTAAGTTTTAACACTTAATGGATAAAGTTTTTTAATATGAAATTAAGTTAGTATATTATATTTCGTAAAAAGAAAGTCAGTATTTTTATTATATGATGTTCAATTGTAATTTTAGGAGAATTTCCCAATTAAATAAAATAAGCGGGAGAACTCGTAGTACATTGGTTCTGAAGTATAACGAAGTTTAAGAGATACACCAAGTTTCTGCAAAAGTTAGCGCTCAAAATGTAAAAAATAATTTCAATTTACATAAACAGTTTTCTTTTAAAAAATATCGAAACTGAAATATGGTATTAACTTTTTTTAAAATGTATTTATACTAACTTACTCTTATATGGATTACTTTTCTGATATATTTGGGAAATTCTAAAGTGTCAATTCTAGATGCATGTTTAAATTTTATTTAATACTCCAATGATAATCGATAATATTATTTAAAAGTATAATTTAACAGTGCTTTAATATTTATCGAATTAACTTCAACTAAGTTAATGTTTGTTAAGACCAAAAGAACCATTTTAAAAAATATCGTCGATTTTTGTTAGAATATCATAGTTCTTTCCAGCACTTCCTTTTTTTTCCTATTTTTACAAGACAAAGCACTTTTTATTGTGAAAAAAGAACACAAAATGTAAAAAGTAATTTCAATTTACATAAAAAATTATCTTTTAAAAATCATCGATAATGCAAAATTGTATTAACTTTTTTTATTTTGCAGGTGTATATTGAAAATTTATACAAACTGATTCCTACTTTCCTAGCTTTATTAGCCATGCACTTTTTATTGTGAAAAAAAAAAACACAACACTTCAGTATATCACTCGTGTTATTAAAAAAAATGTAATTTTGGGAGATTCATGTACAAACCATAAGATTTCTTGTCAGTATACATCAATTCAGAAAAATTATCAAACAAAAAGGGATACAACATATCATATTTTCTCAACTTGTGTAGCAGACAGATTTCTTGCGCCGGATTACTTCACAAATCCCAAACAAAATCCAATTTTTTATCCACCTATTTTGAAGTTGTTATATACTTATGTCCAATTGATTCTGATATGCCGTCAGAATCGCTTTCAAATGTTTTTGCTTCTTGAATTTCCCCTTCGCATTTGAATTAAAAATAGAGGTATGGCGATTTTAACAGAAGGATTGCTGCAATTATCAGCAATGCTACAGAGCACACTAATGCCTGCAAGGTTATCACCACACCAGCTTAGACATGGCTGAAGCAAAGTAAAATACTAAAACATAAAATGTATCAAAAAGGAACAATAACATGAAATATCTGCAATGCAAGAAAAGGAACTTGGTTGGCAAGTTCATTCCTCATAATTTATATCTGTTCAGGCTCATTATGCCAGCTTGATCAAGTTAGAAATTTGGCTTGTTTACTTAAATGATTTATTTTTTTAAATTGTAGGTTTGATCCATGGAAACATGGCTTGTAAGTTGGAGTTACCAAAGCTTTCTTGTTTATTTTAGTGTACAAAGTTAAAACTTGCAAGTGGATGTATGAGCAAATAGCGAATAATGGAGTGGAGAGAAAGGAAAGAGAGATTACAGCAATTGCAGAAGCTCCCAGCCCCGCCCTTTCCCTAGGGTCCTTCCGATAATGATTTCCAAAATAAAGAATTGTTGCATAGTACCACATAGGAGGGCATAGAAATCCAAAAAGAAATCTGAAATTTAAAAAACACAGGAACTCTGCATTTTAACGGACATAGCTGCGAGACAAGATGAGGAAACAGAGAAGATAGTTGATTTAAAATTACTTACGAGAACCATCCAATTCCACATCCAAAACATGGGAGGGGCTTATCATAGGTTCCTGTTTGGAAGTCCTCTGGATCTCTAATTAAGACATACTTTCCCTTTTCACGCCCCATTGCATCCACTGCTTGTCCTGCCATGGCCATATAAAGCAAAGAACATATTGAAACTTAAGCGATGGTTTTTTCGTAAGTAAAAGAAAATTGGATTTGTGTTGCTGTATTTAATGAGTCAATACTCATAGAACATGATAGAGTAAGTTCTTTAAATTCTGGTAAGATATGACCCTAAGATCAAACTAAAAGGACAAAGGGTGAAGGGATCATCTATATTAATATAATGGAAATAAATAGTAAGTGCCACGGAAAATCACGTGTGGAACACAGAAAGTTTCCATCATCAATTATACCAAGAGGAGCTTGATCTTTATAATGTAGCAATTGCAAAGGAAAATTGAGCAAGCAAGACACTCAAGGAATAAGTTGCCAACTTTGTGACATTTTACATTTTCGAACGATTAGATTAGCTCTAGTAAGAAAAATTATTCACCAATATACCCCCTCCCTATATAAAAAAATGGGGATGATACAAGTACGTTGAAGCCATTAACATACTAATCCTTGCTTTCCAACAGACCAAATTCGATAAACAGTTTTAATAATACTAAATAATTAAAGTAATGAAAACGTAAGTAGATCAAAATCATTTGACATATCACTAATATTGTTACCTCTTGAATAATTCCGAGCAAAGGGCCTTAAAAGATCAAAATGCTTATGCTTATCAGAAACGGATCTCACCAATTCCACACCGCTTCTCAAATCAACATTCTCTTCCATCCTACCATCTACAACAACAAAGGAAATCTCATTGGAAAATGCTTATCCGAGATGGACCTCGCCAACTCCACACTCTTTCTCAAGCATCCAAACAATGATAAACTAGGCGATAAACTGGAAAGCTTGGAGACCAGACCACACCGGAGAATGGTGATTACCTTCATATTTTTCAGTACATATTTACTTGAACAAATTCTAGTACTGACATAAATTATAACTTAGAAAGATCTTATTATGAGTGACAGAACAAATCCACAGGTTTCTTCTTACTTATGTCGGTGCATGCACAGTATAGCCTAATGTCTGGTTACATTTCCTCTTTCTATGTGAAATTTTTTACATAGAGGAATAATCATCACAATCTCGCCCTAAGGAACGTATTATATATCATGAAACTCTTACATGATTTTGGCAGTTTGTTTATAGCTTGTCAAATGTTAACAATATCCAGGAGTATTTTATTCTAACTTAACATTTAGAACCTTAAAACCTAGTACCTCAATCATCCAAAAATGATAAACTTAAAAGCATGAAGACCGGATGATGTTGTGCATATTGGAAAGAAGAGATTGATAATTACAATCTAATATGCATACACAATTGCGTTGACATCTATCTATAAGAATTAGTCAGTTAATTAATATCGAAAATGTTTGAGTACCTTTATCCATGGATTTTGGAGTTAATTTTGCACACTAAGCCTTGAGCTGTTCAAATAACACTAAAATTCCTGTTTTCAAAATTGAATATGTTAAATAAAAGGATGATTTGTGAGATCAGCATGTTTCTACTTAAAAAGCAAACGTTATTGGTTTTGCAACTTTTAAGTTCAGTAAGTCTTTTGAATATTTCAACAAATATGGATGAATAACCACGGATAAACAAGTGACATTACCAAACATAAGTACACTAATATTTTTCATTTATTATGAGAAATTGGGAAATTCTGCTTATTATCGGAATTGTAATAATATACTTATACTCCTACACAAAAAGGGGGCTTTCAAATTTCAATCTAATGATCATTTGAATCAACAAAACTGTAATCCTAAAAAATCCCCAAACTTGTTAATGAATTATTAAAATACTAATCCTGTATTGAACTGCAATGATATCCATAAACAGTTCCCAATTCAGAATTTAAGGTCACATAAAACATACTGAAATTCTATTATGCAGCTTGAATTGGACAATAAATGAAAGAACATGCCAAAAATGGTAATGAGCAACAGCAAAAGGAAACAAAAAAAGAAACAATAAATCTAGCTACCGCAATCATCAAAGGAAAAAAAAAAAGAAGAAGAAATTAATTCTGCATCGAGTAAAAAAAAAGAGGAAAAAATAATGAAAGAGAAACTGGCCTTTGAAGAAGAGGAAGCGATGAGAAAAGAATTGAAAGGATTGATGGATGCTTGTTTTCTAATTCATGGACTATCAATGCGTTTGGGCAAAACGCAACACCGACTTTAAATGTCAAACAATTCAAATCTAACTACAAATAACTCAGCTGACTATGTTTTTGTTGGGTTGGGTATGTCCTTTCTCTATGTCTTAATAAAAGTAACTAAAAAAATAGAATGTTAATAGTATTTAAATGTGATATTATTAAATGTCTAGAGTTTTAAATTAAGACAGTTCAATTACTAGTGAGTTTCTGTCTTTATGATAGTTTCTTTTATCTCGTCTAACTACCCAAAACAAAACAATGTCTCTGAAAATAAAATTTTAACATTTTAATTGTAATTTCTGTAAAACTAAAATATTATTTTTTATTTTTATAAAATTATTATATATATAATTTTAATCTTTACAAAATTATTATTTTTAATCCTTCTTATTAAGTAAATATATATTTTTTAATTAATTTTTACAAGTATATTTGAAACAATATAAAAAGTTTGTCTACAAAAATAAATTTAAAATTCGATTTTTTAGATTATATTTTCATTACTTTTATTTTGACTTTTTTATATTTAATTAATTTTAAGTTTAAAAAATTTAATTTTTTTAGAAGAACTTTTTATAATGTTCTGAATATGTTTGAAAATAATAATAAAAAAAAAATTGATTGAATGTATGATAAATTTTTAATTACACGGCTACAAAATTTTGTGGATTTAATCGTAAATATAATATGATATTAATCAAGAATTAGATTTGTGAA
>JBBPBR010000007.1:3123059-3134915 GCA_037974775.1 Cicer pinnatifidum | reverse complement strand
CTCTCCCTCCCTCTCTCTCTCTCTCTCTCTCTCTCTCTCTCTCTCTCTCCCTCCCTCTCTCTCTCTCTCTCTCTCTTGTCTACCCTATAATCATAATCATCATGACCAAAGGAAACTTGGGCCTCGGTCTCAAACTCTCTGTTCCTGCAACTGATCAAGCTGCTTTTGCCAAGTTTCTGTTAGTCTCTCTCTCTCTCTCTTTCTGCATACTATGTGTTTGTAAATGTGATTGTTTGAATTTGTTTTTTGATAAATTGGAATTTTTGGCATCTGGGTGTGTTGTAGGACTGAAAGTGGAACGTTTAAGGATGGAGATCTGCTTGTTAACAGAGATGGAGTTCGAATTGTCTCTCAAAGTGAAGTTGAAGCTGTAACATACTTTCTCTAATCTTTTCCATGCATTCTTGTTTTTTATTTATTTATTTCAATTATTTTATTCCATATGATCTTTTGGATCTGATGAAACAAGAAATAGTTTCTCTTATAAGAAAGGATTCCTCTTTTTTGATGTCGCTTTCTTATTTTGAGTTTTTTTTTACCCAAATGGAGAATTTTAGTACGATGGGTTGTTTTTTGTTCCTATTTATTATTTGGGTATAATCAAAATGAAAAAAAAAAGGTCTTGTTTTTTTTGGGTGGAAGTGTTGGGTTTCAACCTACTTTTGTTACCCTTTGATACTATTTTGAATTGAACTAGATATTTTTTAAACTAATTTATCAGTGTGGTACAGATTTTGTCATCTTATTTTCATTGTTCTTCATAACAAAAAGGGAACAAGTTGGAATTTTATGAAGTAAAATTGTGCTCAGCAGCAGAAGCCATCCACTTATGAGCCATTTAACAAAATGAGTCTTTAAACTCATTCAATTCCATGAAAGAAAATAAAAACATTTCCACAAACAAAGTTTGTTGTGGAATTGTTTGCATTCTTAGATAATGTTGGATTCTCTTCCTCTCCCCTACCTTTTTGATGTTATCTTTGGCTATACTGTATAGCTGTATCCAAGTAATGAACCCTTTGTTTCCACCGTAATCAAGTGTGATTTTTCCCAGAATCAATTGAAAGTACCTCACTACCGTGTTGTCTCAATGCATACTTTTCTATGATGCTTTTATTTGGTCATACATTTTAGAAATCAGAATAAATTGATTGTAGATACATAGGCGAGCAAGTTCACCTCAATACAGCTTTGGTTTGAGCGTGCATAAAAATGGAAGTGACATGTGCGAATGCACGAGTAAAACACACTAGTTAGCATCACATCTGATAAAACTATAAAAGGAGAAATATTTGTTGTTAGTGAGAACCCAAAGTTAATTCCTATTCACACTTCTTTTAGTGTCTCAGTTAAAAAAAATACATCTGATTACCCAACCATTATGGTTTTAGGTATAATTAGGGCAAAGAGGTTTGAATGTTGGTCCTGCTTTATTTTTTGGTTATGTGTTGGCCTGAATTCTTACAATGTGTTACGTATGAACTTAAGATGTGTTATATGTTTTCAGCCACCCCCAATCAAGGCAACAGACGACCAGTTAAGTTTGGCGGACATAGACACAGTGAAAGTCGTTGGGAAGGGAAATGGAGGGGTGGTACAATTGGTGCAACACAAATGGACTAATCAGTTTTTCGCATTAAAGGTATACTTGCTACATATTGCATAGTTTGCTGTGAGTTGGCACTTGGCATTGGTATTGTCTATCCACACTCCATACTTGTTAACATAATATGGTTTCCTAATTTCGCTCTGCCTTTGCACCTGTTAGCAAGGACATATGGAACGTGTCTTGTCCACATGATTAGTGTCCCTAAAGCTAGCAATATCAGTCTGTTTCAGAAAATGTTTTTCCACCAAGTGTTTAGTGATTTAATTTCATTAAGAGCAGTTCAATTTCATCCAAGTATTTAATTGATTGTTATTATGTTGCAGGTGTTTCTTTTCCATTATGTCAAAACATCATCTTTATGTTCTCTCAACTTTGGACCTTTGAATTGTATTTAATTGAACTTGCTGTTGAGACACAACATATCTCTTCCCTAGGATCTTGTATATTTTAAGCAATCTTTGAATGAGACACATATAAGTTATGATATGAGTTCATACCAGTGTTGTCGATCACAAATTACAGATAATAGCGGTTTGTTCAAATTCCGTTATGCAACAGTGTTGTAGCGCAACTATATTTTTTACTAAATAGCTTATCGAACAATAGCGAGTTGTTCAAATTCTGCTACGCTATACTGCCGTTATTTAACAACACTGATCAAACGACATTTTCACTAAGGTCATCAATTCCCCACCTCTCAATATTAAAAATTTCTTCTTTGGTCATCCCCCTTTTTCCTATTAGATTTTGGAAGTAGAGCAATGATGAGGTAACATGTCCCATATTGATATTGCCCTGTTTCTAGCTATTTTCAATTTCTGCTGTTTCTGTTTATGCGTGCTAGTATAGCAATCTAGTATTCTAGTTTTTGAGCTTGAAAGGCTGCTGCTTCAATATCACAATTTTCCTAATAGTAGCTATTTGAACTTGTGAAATAATTACTTTCCTTTTATCCAATATATATATATATATATATATATATATATATATATATATATAAACCTTAATGCTATCGTGTACGTCCATTCCACCTTGTTCTTTTGTCCCTTATGTATGCATTCTTCACGATTAAGGTAATTCAAATGAATATTGAAGAGTCTGTGCGCAAGCAGATAGCTAAAGAGCTGAAAATTAATCAAGCAGCACAATGTCCCTATGTTGTTGTCTGCTACCAATCATTCTATGACAATGGTGTCATATCAATCATCTTAGAGTATATGGATGGAGGTTCCTTGGCTGATCTTCTGAAGAAAGTTAAAACAATTCCGGAGCGTTATCTTTCTGCCATCTGTAAGCAGGTGAGGAGTAAGCGATTGTTGTTCTTCAGTCTTCCACTCATAATGCTTTTTACTGAACCATTAACAAGAGCTAATTCCTTTATTTCTTCATTTTTAATGGTATAGGTGCTGATGGGTTTAATATATCTTCACCATGAAAGATATATTATCCACAGAGACTTGAAACCTTCTAATCTGTTGATTAATCATATAGGCGAAGTAAAGATTACTGATTTTGGTGTTAGTGCAATTATGGAAAGTACATCTGGTCAAGCAAATACTTTCATTGGCACATGCAACTATATGTCAGTAAGTAAAATATGCAATCATATTATATTTATATATTTGACTACCAAAATGTACCACCGTTTCGTGGAAAATATAACATCCACTCTATCAAATTTACAGCCGGAGAGAATCAACGGAAGCCAACATGGCTACAACTACAAAAGTGATATATGGAGTTTGGGACTAATATTGCTTGAGTGTGCTATGGGGCGGTTTCCATATACACCACCTGATCAAAGTGAAAAATGGGAAAGTATATTTGACCTTATTGAAACTATTGTCGACAAACCTCCTCCTAGTGCTCCATCTGAACAATTCTCTACAGAATTTTGCTCATTTATCTCTGCATGGTAATTGTTTAATATGCTAACTAGTAATGTATAGTCAAGAGTTCTAACCCACCCAAAGAATGAACATGCACACGTGCATACATACTCAGAAGAGGGAGCGAGAGAAAAAGTGCACTTTTAAATAACGCTATCAGTTCTAAAGTGTTGTCCGGATATTTGTTTAGATGTTTTAGGAGCCTTGATTTTGTAGAATGGAGACAACAACAGTGAAAATGTAAAGCATTTTCCTTACGTGTCTTTATTAACCCTTATTTTCATGCATTATTTTAATTTTTACAATATGTTTCTTAATTTCATGGAACCAGTTGTCATATCTGGTTAAAACATATCTAAGAAGTAGGCACCTTCCATTGCAATTCAGTCGGCTATTTTTCCAGGAACTCTATGTCATATGTGTGCTTTTCATGAGTCTTCTTCTGATCCTCCTTTTTCAATCTTCTCTTTGTTTAGTCTACAGAAAAACCCGGCGGATAGACTGTCGGCTCAGGAACTAATGGTATGTGAAAATCTTATCTTATCTTGTCCATATACAAATGTCGCGTACAATAGTCTTTCTGATGCTATATATTTTATTAAAACTCCAGAGACTTCCTTTCATCAGCATGTATGATGACTTGCATGTGGATCTTTCATCTTACTTCTCCAATGCAGGATCTCCACTCGCAACCTTATAAAATATTGTATGTTCCAATCTTGGACTTTGTTCTAAATTTAAGTAACAACATCTTATTCCTATGTTCTTTATTTGCGAATTTATCAGGTGTTTTTGAATATATATCAATATATAAATAAAACCTGTCATAAAGACTCTAAATGGTATTGTTTTGGTGATCATGTTTTTCATCTATAGTCATCCTTCGTCAAGAAAGCTTGTCCTAGGCTTCTTAGTGGACTTGAAGCCTTGAAGTCAAATTCATTCTTTATTAGTCACAAGCATTGAAATATGCACTCTTTTCGACCTGTGTTTCATATACTAACAATTATGAACAATCTGAATATCCTTTTCCCCCCTAAATTTTGAACTGTTGGAATTATAGTACTCCATGACAATTTGGTAACTACAAATGCCACCTAATATACAATTGTATTTATGATTCACTTTTATTTGTCATTGTAGACTGCTGCTTGGCGCTTGCATATGGGCCGCACTTGCAGATGAGTCGGATAAACCAGCTCCTATAGTTATGCCGAAGATACTGTATTCTGTTGTTTAGTGATTGAGTTCAATAACTTGTGAGAAACTCATAGATGCAAAGTTAAAGGAATTTCCATGATTGGAACTTTGTGAAGGATTTTAATGATGAACATTGAGTATTATTTAAGGCCACTTGCAGCAAAATGCTTGAAATTTTATGATTGCAACAGAACTTACCCCTAGGATTTGCCTAAGATGCAGAGAATATTATCTGTTGTACAAATTTATAATTATTGAGTTACAAGTTTTCTCAGGCTGTCCCGAGTTAACACGAAAATTTATGTCTAAGCGGCTCTCAAGTTATGTTTGACACATTTTATTTGGTTAATACTTCTCAAATTACTTGATCATTTTTTTTTTAAGTAACTAACTTGAAAATTTGACCCTCTTTTAAGTTTTTTATATAAAAACTTGTGAGGAATGGTCTTATCCAGTAACCTTGTACACTTTGAATTTTATAGCATACATAACTTACTTAGCCCTGGTGAAAAAGTGAGGGGCTAAAAAGTTCTAATGATTCTGAAATACAAACCATAAATCAATAGCATCAATGAAGATATTTCAATTCAACATGCTAAAAACAAGTTATGTTATGTCTTTCTCTTCAATTTTCTCTGAGCCTTTAGGTCTATCACAATTACAGAGATGTTATCGCCGCTTCCTCTGTGGAGGGCGAGTTTTGATAGATACTCTGCGGCCGACTGAGATGCAAGATCAACTCCTCCTTCTCCTTTGTCATGTCCTGTTGTTCCGTTGTTTCCATACTTCTTGTGCCAAATAAGGATTCGCTTCCTTGCGATATCGCACGCTTCTTCGTTGGTCATTACATCCCATAAACCATCACTTGCTAAAATAAGGCACTCATCGTTTCTCTCTCTTTGCACAATATTAACTTCTGGTTCTGGAATTATCCATGGTTTCAAGTATCTATCACCTGTTGAACAAGACAGTTGGGAAAATTAATGTCTATTACCGATGAGTGATTTTATGCAGCAGAAAACAATTCCATGCATCCCACTTCAGCAAAAACCATTTGATTCATATGAATCATGATAAATAAACAATAACCTTCAAATGCAAGCACAGTAGTATCAAGTTGCAAGAAACAGAAAACCAATCATGTTGTAAAGATGCAAAGAGACAATTTCATGCAACAGAAACTTACCTATGGACCTTGACATGGCCAACACACCAAGAACTCGGTATCCTTTCCAACTTATGACTCTTCCCCCTGCAGCTTCTATTCTTGCTCTCTCGTCCTCGCGATTTGGCTGCAAATGTGAGGTAAAGTTTGTTATATCAGACAACTTCAGATCTAACATAAATTCACCAAAAATATTGTGAAGCAAGGACGAAATGTCCTTACTTTGTGATCAGAAGACAATGCCATGGCTTCTTTCCCGCGATACAAGACGGCTCTTGAATCTCCACAATTTGCAACTACTATGTGAGTTTGACTTAAAATGGCAACCACTGCAGTGGAACCAGCCGTCTCAGGAGCAAGAGGTTCAATATTAGACTCAGAGCCACCACTTTTTGTTTCACTGTTACCTGCACCATTTCCTCCAACCTCATCATCTACTTTCTGAAAACACTTGGACAATGCAGTCTTCCAATCGTCTTGCCAATTGTTTCTCTCATTTGTTACCATATTCAACTGTTGAGTTTTGATCTCCTCAATCAACACTGAATGAAGACGTTCCCGGCAGTAACTAGCAACCTATGAAAACAACATTCTCGATGAAAATGTAGGCAATTGTTCACGGCAGACAACAACCTCTTTTGGTATTTTCATTGTTTCTAAAATTGCAAACAATTATTCACTTCAAGAATCTCTTATCTCCTTGTTTGTAAGTAAAACTAACACACATTTTAGAAAATTAAAATATATATATATATATATATTTTCAGTAAACAAGCCCTAAAATTTTCAATGATCCAAACTGTATGGTTTGATTAAGGCATACCTGAAAGCCCCCATGTCCATCATAGACACCAAAAAAATGTGCTAGTTTTGTGTTTTCATTCACATGGTCATCCATTAGCATCTGTGAAGGGACTTGGAAGAGTTGAGGTTTAACAGAAACAGCATCTTCCATCTCCTGTCTATTTCCACAGATTGATGAGAAACCAAAGAGAGGGCCACTACTCACCCCCAAACCATTCTGGTTGTTTGTTCTCCATGTTTTGTTCTCCTTTGGAAACTGATCAAAAAGCATAGCAGATAGTTTTGGATCAACCTCTTCCGATCGACTTCGATTTTCACTCTCAAGATCTATTGCAATAGAAACTGTGTTCTGCACCGGCTTTCGTGCTGAAAGTGGCTCGTTTATACTAAACTTACCACTAATGTCATCATCAACAGTGACAATTATCGGTGAACCTATTTCAGAATATATAGTTTTAAACGACGCAGCTTCCATTCTACAAGGACCGCCTTTGTCATCAGCCACAGATTGAGAGCCTGAATTATGCAGACACTGAAAATCCACTGCTAACATGATTTCATCTTCCTTTATAGCTTGATTTTCGCTCAAGATCCAATTACTCTCACATTCAATCACCATTTCCGAGACAACAGATGATCCAACCTGATTCTCCTTTACCTCTGCAGATACCGTGATTTGATGTTGCAAACTAACATCTGTATGGTTTTCATTTCCAACAGAAAATGATTGACAACCCTCCACAGCAGGATTTAATATCAAAGCCGCTGCGGTGTTTGCCATAAGCTTTAGACCAGTTATCTCCATGTGAGTTGTAACTGCAGCTTCCTTTTGAATCAAATTTCCAAGTGTAAATGGCACTGCAACACTTGAAGATATTTCCTCCATGGGTTTATTACTTTGCCTTTTAGCAATAGCCTTATAAGCTTCTAGTACTCTATAAGCTTCTAGATTTTAACCACTTTTTTCCACACTTTTCCCTTAAGCCTCTTTTCTATGATATATAGCTCCAATCAGCATCAAAAACACCAAGAAAGCTCCTAAGGCAAGAAAGTTAAGTTGTTTAGAATCAATTTCCTATAAGAAGTCAAATAAGTGTAACAAAAGTCAATTTTAAGACTTCTTTCTTTGGAAATCAAAATCCAACCGGGGAAAACCTAGATACTAGAATAGCCTAAAAGATCATGTCTAGAACAATTTTTAGCCAGATTTTACTTACCTCTTAACAGAACTCGAAATTACCACAGCTCCTTTCATCTAAGAGTCGAGGGGTAAAAACCGAAAAGAAAAAAAAAATAGCCTCAAGATCCTTTCTGAATTCACATGTTCTGAGCTTCTATTCTTAATCTTATCACCCTAAAGGCACAACTGATATACCAAAACCTTACAAATCAGGCAATAGATCATTCAAGAAACCATTACCAAACAATTCACAAAGACTTGTCTCTCTAAATATCAGACACATAGCCAAAGAAAATTGGATCATTGAAAATGAAAGAAATAAAATAGCACGAAAATAATACCAAAAAAGAGAAAGAAAGGTTCCCTAGATCTGAGGCATGTTACACATGCCATGAAAATTTTCTTTCCTTGGATTTACCTATAAGTTTCTTTTAAGGCAAATAATATTATTGGCATGTCAACTCTTACCTTGTTTGTCCCTTCAATATTTATTGTGAACTATATGCCAAGATTTCTTCTCTAAGTGCACTGAGATTAATCTCTATAAACAGTGAAAGCACAGAAAATCATAGTACTAACCTTTATCTTCAAAAGAAGGAAAACAGTGCCAGGTGAATCAAGGAGGAACAGAAACCTCAACAAAGAAAGTGGATATGCAGTTTTGTTGCCTATTTATTCATAACTATTTCCTTCAAACAATTGTTATTTTTGACTAAAATAGAAAGAAAGTAAAGAAAATTTCAGCTTTTGAAAAAAATAAATAAATTAATAGGCAACAGATAACTTTGTTTATATATTTATTTGTTTTATGAGTTTAATTTCATACAAAAAAAAGTTTTATCACGTTGCATATAACAAATCAATAAAGTGTGTGACTTTATAAGACCAAAAAAAAATATGTGTGTGACTTTATTTATAATTAGAGTAAATATAAAATAAAATATTTATAATAGTTTACTGTGTTAATAGATTGATAGTGTAAAAAAATTGAAGTTGCTATTGTATATAAATTAAATTTTTAGTTTAGTCTGTAAATATATTAGTCTCACGCATGGATGATATAAGTATTTGACACATAGCCCTTTCTTAAAATAATATTTAAATATTTGGGTTGAGTCTTTTCCTAAAGAACTCTTTCTATAAACTACCAATACAAGATTAAGACGTGTAAGTCATTCTAATCTCACTCTCTCTCATCTATTATGGAGTTTATTATCTCTTGTGTGTTTTTTTTTCAAAAAATGTATACATGGCAAGATGGTAGAATGGAATCAGATTTTATCCTCCACTTCTGTATTTGATTAGTTGAAAAAATTTATGTTACTTTCATTTTTATGAATGTAAAATTTAAGTTTACATTCTCATATGTATTTATATCCTATGATATAAATTGTGTTGTCATCCATAAATAAATGTATTATGTCTTATAAGTAGTATCACATTTTTTTAATATATTTTTTTATTAAATCACGAGAATTAGTAAAGTTTCTTGTAGTAAATTTGTTAATATTTTTTAATTCTTTTATTAGTTTACCACAATTGAAAAGATAGAATTAGTTTATAATTTTATTGAAATATTTATTAAATATTGTAGAAAAAATGTAACATAACTAAAATAGGGTCGAACTATATGGAGACAAATGAAATTGTCACTTTAGGTCTCAAATTCTTATCAAATTTATTATTATGTACACATCAAACAAATGACGTGACAATTCTCTATCATTCTCTTTATTCTATCACCTCTTAGTCATATTTTTTCCATCAAACAGCCTTTATGTCTCAAATTTATGATTTTGATTTAATTAATATTATTAATTTTTTTAGTTTAGTAGTCTTTATAGTACAAATTTCATTCTTTATTTTTGATATTAATTAATTCAATAAAAAAGTTAATTAATCATATAAATGGATTTAAAAAATTAAAAACAATTAAACTTAAAAAGTCTCCAATATTACTATTATTAAGTTTTAAAAGATCACATTTTAAATTTTGATTTAGATTTTTAAATTTATTGATACGGTCCTGTAAAAGATAAATCCAACCTTTGTTTAAGAGTTAAAAAAAAAGTAAAGGAACAGAGAAAAAGGGAGGAATCTTTTATTTATTTTTTGAAAGAAAGTTTTTAAAGAAAATGAGAGAAAAAAAGATTTATGAATAAAATATCTTTGTTTTTTGGTTTTAATAGTATTATAAAGAGAAATAATGGATATGATAATCATTCAAATTCCGTCTAAAATTCTTTCATAATAAATGTTTGGATTAATTGCAGGTTTGGTCCCTCTATTTTAGCTGAATCGCAAAAGTAGTCGTCTCAATTTATTTTTTTCCAGTTTTGGTCCCCAAACAAAATTTTAGTCCAAAACTTGATGAAGTTTTATTTTTTAAAGTCGTACTACACAATTTATGATCATAGATTTCAATCACAATTATTGAAAATGAGATCTTGAGACATGGTGTGACTTGAATAAATATAAAAGAAAATGAAATTTTATCAAATTTAGGACCAAAATTATGATTGAGAAACCAAAACTAGAAACAAAATGAAATGATTACTTTCACAATTGAACTAAAATAGAGGGATCAAAACTGCAATTAAACCTAAATATTTTTATTTTCTCTATATTGAAAAAGTTCAGCCTAACTAAGAAAAAGTAAATATCAAGCGAGATGAGAGAACTATTCGCCCTTTTGTGCCCACTATTTCTTCCTCCATCTTTTATTTTTTTTAAAACTCCCAATCATAATCTAAAAGATAATTTTGATAAAGAAAAAAATCAACTATTATATAGACGGACTAGAAACTTTGAATAGTATAATTAAAATATATAAATATTACAATTATTTTCTATGAATTTTCTACAAAATTACAGCTGCTAGAGCAACATTGGCAACGTTTGTCCATCCCTAACGATTAATATATAATCGTTTAATAAATATATGCAATCAGCGTAAATTAGTTATAAGCCACCAATTAATAAAAATTCACCATATCTATTATATATATATATTTAAAATAGACTCCGTTGTCACATCATACTATTTTATCTACATACGCAAACATTTTTCACCTAAGCAAAAAATTGTTGTATGTCTTCATAAAACCTATAAATAGCTATAGCTTCTATTTTATACTATATCTCTTATTTAAATATTATTTTATAACGTCTATTCAAATTTTTTAAATTGATTCCACATTATTATTTCATAACGTCACATTATTATTTCACATTTGTCTAACATTTTTCAGATTACTACTCAATATATTTTTTCTATGCATTAACCATCTTCACATTTTCGCCTATATCTATCATCTACTTAATTTTTTTGTCCAAATTAATCAACTTTAAATTTTTGCCATTACAAATATATCGAAGAGAGCTCATCCGAAGAAAATGTAAAAAATTGTAAAGAGAGAGAAAAGCTTTAACGACATGGCTTTGAAAGTCTCATGGAAATGTTTTATTAATAGCACTTTTGGCTAATATGACTACGAAAATGATTGATTTATGACTTTTCTTGCATTGTTATCACAAGCCAAAAAAATCTATCAATTTCAACACCGAATTTAGTAGACTTTAAACTTAACAATTGTTTTTTTTTTACTGTTATTGGACCAAAGAAAAATTGTTGGTACCGCCTAAATTTCTATAGCACCGCAGTTTAAGAAATTTTTTGTTTAAGTTTCTCAATAAAAGTAATTATATTTGAAGTGTATTATATGCTAAATGAGAATATTTTTTTTATAAATATTTAAACTCAAATTTAATGTATTATAAGAGTCGGGTATGTTCTCATATATTAACTCCGATGCTAGTAGATACAAAATTATATGCTTAAATATTGAATGTTAAGTAATGGCAATAGTTCTTAAATATTGAATGCTCGTATATCAAAATTGCAATTAAAAGGGTTTGTTGGTTTGTGTACTAGCAATAGTGTTTAAAGATGAATAAAATAGAATTGATTCTATCATGTGTCACTCAGAATGGTTATGCAAAGAAAAAA
>JBBPBR010000007.1:3103822-3118887 GCA_037974775.1 Cicer pinnatifidum | reverse complement strand
TTTATAAGCCTACTTAAAAATAATCATTCTCTTTATTTTTTATTCATAGTCATTATATGCATGATATCGATACAACTATGAAATACATATTTTTTAAAAAGGTACAGATAAGTGAATAAAAATATGATATTTTTAATATAATTAAATTCAAATAGTTAAATTATTTAATTTAAAAATTAAAAATTATAATAAAAAATTAAAAAATAAAATATTATAATAAAAATTTAAAAAAATAAAAATTATATCAATTATACTAACAAATAAATTTTAATGTATAAATAATATTATACTAATATATAACATAACGATTAATTTATTAAAAAAAAAAAAACGGAATATTCATCCGAGTATTGATTTGGGTAAATATTCTATATAAATACTTTATCATCTTAAAAGAATCAATGATTTTCATGACAAAAGTATCTCGCATATAGTTTTGTGCCAAAAGCCGTGACAAAAAACACTTCAACACCTTCTCTTGTCTCCACGTGTTCTCCATCATGCGTGCTGACCAGCCGACCATATCATATTCATTTCCATTTTTCTCTTTCTTTAGAGTATGTCTTCTTCTCTACGTATCTGCAAGAACAAAAGAAAAAAGAAAAAAATTAGTACAAGTAATGTTACAAAAGTATTGCTTAATACTCTTATCATCTAATTATAATACTAGGTTGGAAACTTGGGATCTCTTTCGATTTTAATTACGTGATAATATTCTTTCTAAAATGAAATAATAAAAATAACTGTACACAATTACGAAAATTTTAAGTTATAACTTATTAATTTTTTAAATCAAATTAAATTAAACTTTGAAGTGAAATTTTCTTTTTTAGTATCAAATAAAAATTGCTAAAAAGCGTGCTTAATATATTTATCAAACATTTAAAGATAAAAATGTTATATTAAAAAATATATTGAAAATTATATATTTAATTTTTGGAAGTTCAAAATTTATTTTGTTCAATATAAAATTTTACTTTTATATTATTAACAAATATCTTTACAACAATATTAAAATAATCCTAATAAATAAAACTAGCATAAAGACGTATGACAGCATTGTTTTCTTTTACTGATTGCTCGGAAAATTAACAAGACAAACACGTGGTACCCAATGTCAAATCTTTTAATAGTATAAAATAGATTAAGGAGTTGAATTTACTCTAACAATAATCAGAATTAAACAGTTGAGAGATTTTTTTAAAGCTAGAAATGTATTTGAATACAATTTTAAATATGAGTCACTTAATCTACATACAACAGCGAAGATGCATATTGAATCATTGAACGTTTTGTATATTAACTAAATGAACTTCAACATACAATATAAAATATGAATAGTTGATCTATTCAACCTCAAAACATGCCAGCATAAATTATGACTACAAAGATTAAATTATGACTAGTAAAGAGACTTGTGGCTGATTTGTTTTCTTCCATTAGTTGGACGGAAAAATAGAAGTTAACAGACACCCCAAAACCATTTTTAGTTACATACATTGACATGTAATGAGTATTTCTTACATCTCATAAGTATATCTATAAATACTTGTTCAACTCTTTTCATAGTTTACAAGAAATATTCATATATAAGTTAGTGTCTAGAACAAGATTCTCTAAGGTTCAGCTGCCATCAAGATTCGAGTACGAAAAAGACAATTGGACTAGGATATGACTCTTAGCACTTGTGAGTTTGAGTGGTTGAAACATTTATTACATGAATTACATTTTTGTGAGGTTTGATTCCTTTGTCAATTCTAAATACTAACTTGTAATATCTTTACTAAATCTCCAAAAGATCGTCAGATATGTTACATATGTAAACATAATTGATGTACATGATAGATGTGCTCTACCTTGAGGAGAAATGCTCAAATATTGATATTGATTATATTAAGATTTTTAGTCTACACCTCATTTGTATATAGATACTTGTTCAACCCATTTAGTCTAACACCTCATTTGTATATAGATTCTTGTTCAAACCCATTTTATAATTAATGAGAAATATTCATATTCAAGTGTTCACATATCTTTTTTAAATTAAAAAACAAACCCATTTTATAATTAATGAGAAATATTCATATTCAAGTGTTTGCATTGACTTTGCACCTCACGTAAATTTTTTAAATTTATTTTTTGTTAAATTATTCAAGTGTTCACATATCTTTTGTTAAATTTTTTAAATTAATTTCTTTGCATTGAGAAAGTCGGGCTAAAGGAGGAAGCTAATCCATGTGAGCCACATGCTATTAATTATCAATAGATTATATCCACGTTATTTTGAGCGTTTGATATTCTGAACAGAATTTCACTATATAGTTATAGCACAATCTCTTCAACGAGACATATCAAAATTTAAATAGAAAAATGGAAATCAAGAAGGCTTACTTTAGAATAAAATTAACTGCAGCTAAATTTTGTCATGGAATAAATATTTGAATCCTGCCTGAACCAATTCTTAATCAAACTTTATCATATCTTAGGTGAACTCTGAATTACTCAAACTTCATTTTCTTAGGAACCAGAGGTGAAATCTGAATTACTCAAACTTCATTTTCTTAGGAACCAGAGGGTTAAATAACATCCAAAACATTTATATCAACAAGATGACCCTGCAAATACCGTATTAATTCAAAATCTTATAAGGACATTAACAATTCTCAATTCCTACTAGGTACGAAATTTATGCATATAGATATTACAAAATCAGGTAAAATGTGTCGGGAAGACTTACTTTGGAATAAAGTGAACTGCAGCTATTATTTGAAAGTACTTTCAACAAAATGACCCTTCAACCTTCAAATGTTGTAATTCCTCCAACTAAGAATCTCTATTAAGTCAAAATCAACTAGAAGAACATTAACAATTCTCAGTTCCTACTAGGTACAAACTTTTATGCATATAGATTATTACAAAACCAGGTAAAATGTGTTTTCTACACTTCTTTCTAAAATCTTATTTTTTTAAAAGAGCCAGAGCAATGGTAGATACTCGGGATCTGCTTCATACATCCAAAGTAACAAAAGCAGGCAGCAATGGATTACCTAATGAAACACAGGCAATAGTCAGTTGACCACACTCACATCAGTCATCAAATTTTCCTTGAAAACCTCTTAGAATAATGTGGATAACACCTTGATGAAGCCACTGCAGCAAACTGCTTGCACTATATGACATTGAGGTATGTATCTGCAAAATCCAAATCCAAAAGAAAACCCATGCAAGAGGAGGAAGATCAAAAGAGAGTAGCAAGCCCGCAAATGATAAAGCTGGTTTTATTATAAAAATTAAATGTATGTACACGAGGCCTTGTTCTCTGACTTGTAAGAGCTACAACCAGAATAGTGTTTCTAACATATAATAATCGCTAGGAATACTAACTTCTACCTAGGAAAAAAAGATCTTTACAGTGGAAGCCATGAACTTGAGCACTAGCAAAACCCAAAAAAGCTAGAAACGTCACTCAAAAACAACTTGGAGAGAATAACTTACCAAAGAATCTATATAACCTAATTGTAGACATAATTAGCCATCAAACCATCCTATGTAACTGGTTATTTCTTCAGAGTACTTTGTTTCCTTTGTTATTGGTATAATAATGAACTCTATACAAAGAAAGCAGCTTCAAACCATCATATTCAAATCTGAAAGGTCATCCATGGGAATTTCAAGGCCCATACAGTCAAAATCATCATGTAATCCATCCTCATCAATATTCAACCAAGAACCAATATCTTGACCTTGGTCAGCAAGGTCACCGGGATCACCAAGCACATCCATTCCAGGTAGCTGCAGGTTGGACAAATCAATAGGCTCTTCCAATCCACCCAAACCAAACTCGCCCTTTTCATTGGCGTTTCTATTACTAGGCATTTCATTAGACTTTGAAACAGAAGGCAATGCTGGCTTTGGTTGCTCTGACAACTTGCCAAGGAGGCCATTTACAGAAACAGAATGCTGAGTTGCTTTCTGTTTAGGCTTTGCTTTGGATTTTCTTTCTCCTTTAGCACTGGATGATGCTGGCCTACCAACTTTGGTAGCTCCATTTCTTGATAGGACCTCTCTGCCATGCCCCTTTCCATCTCTTTCCCTCTCGCTTCGCTTTCCTTTTGCACTACTTGTTAAAGAACTTCCAATGCCCGGCACATTTGAATTGCCTTGAGTACCCCCCACATCATCAAGGAACAATTCCCTCTTCTTCACCCTGTTTGACCATAAATCTTCCTTGCCACTGGTTTGTTCAGATGAATGATTTAAAGCAGGAAGCGTATCTGATGAACCGAGATCAAGATTATCCTTATTCTGACAAAATTGTGACGGGCTCTGCTGTGAACCAATGGAAGCTGCAGAAAGAATAACACAGGTAAAAATATAAAATCTAGCTTGTGCTGAAAGGAGCAAAAGGAAAAATAAGACATTGTATACCAGACAAAGAAGATGGCATTAATAGAGTATAGCAAGCGTGTAGCATAAGCTAAGCCCAAGGAGGCTTCTAACTATAACTAAAACAGCTTTAACAGACAGTGCCGAGTCAGCACCTAGTCCAACAACCTGTATAACTAACTGACCTTGAGTCAGTTAGTCTCATCTAGTATAAATAGTAGATGTAAATCGAAGGCCTCAATTTATTCTATCAATACAAACAAAATTCATAACAGATTTTCTCTCAGTTTCTATCTCTTTCTCTCGGATTCTATCAGGCATGTACAATTGTTGTTATCTGAGTATGTAAACGAGCATGCTGACACAGTAGACATAGAAGAAAAACAAAATAAAAAGTATTTATTCCAGAAAGTAATGAATAACCTGATCTTGTTTCAAGAGACAGGGAAGAAGAAGTGTGTGGTTTTGAGGGATCCGCCTCCATTCCATCTGATTGTCGAACAATACTATGCTGGGAAGTAGCAGTAAGGAACATATTCTTGAACAAAGGCTCACTGAAACAGCTCTTGCCTGTATCTTCAAATTGGTGGTATCGCTCCAATGTCCATTTAACAAATGCCAATGCAGCTTGCCTGACCATTTTGGTACTTGCATTTTTCCCACCCGAGGCACTAGAACCCCGACAAGCCTGTCAATCAATCATTTGTTAAGCCACTCTGCCATATGATCTAACTATGCAATACAGGGCATTTTTAAGGTGGGCCTCACTGCAACTGCAACAGTAAGGTTGCTAGCTTGTGACCTGATTTTCTTTACTTTAGTCACAGAAACAACCTTTTCACTGATGGCTAATTATTCATGCATCTCACAGGCCACCATTTTATTTACTCTAATAGAAAATAGAATGTTTGACGCTTTTTCTTAGGACAATTTAAATGATTTTAGTGCAGATAATAGGGCAAAGCATGGGTTTCAGTTTTGCTTAGAAAAATTAAGAATAGACCAAATAATGTCACATGAACTCAAAGACCAGAATAAGAATCCCTTGAGATTTCATATTTCCGGTTGTATATGGTAGGATTTCATACTTCAAAATGTGGTAGTAGGGGCGCTACCATGATCACTTACTGTCAGATGTTTACAATACCTTCCGGCTCCTGTAGCTGTATTATGAATACATAAATTACATAACATATGGTCCTTATACACTTAGATATGTCTCTTCTTCTACCCCCCAGCCCGTCCAAAAAGAAATACCTGAATAATGACAGTCCAAACCAGGCACTCACTCTGAACCGCATTATCCATCAGTGTAATATAAAGATCTCAAGGCTTTTTCAACAACTATTGTAATACAGCACTAGCTAAATCTTCAGCCCAGAAGTTTGGGGTAAATAACTAAATTAGCATGCAAAAATCTTGTTTTAAATTTGGCAACCAGATTTCATAAATAAACAGTAATATTGAATGTCAAAAAGATTACCGTGTATTTCTCATAAGCCGTCACAACAAGTTGATCTAGAGCACGTTGATCAAAATCCCTGTTAAAGATAAGTTTATATTCAGAACAATGAATGTACAAAAGGTTAAAATAAGCACATAATCAGAGTACAAATGGCAGTGCAATTACTTCTCCTGAAGTTCTTTTGCTGCCGACGCAGATTTCAACAATCCATCTAGCAAGTCTTTCCTCTTGGAAACCTATAACACACAAGTAAATAAAAATCATAAACTAAATTACATACGATAAAAGACAAACTTCATTAAATATCTAATGAAATTTATAAATAAAATCTCTCCAGCTCAACAACTGATTTATACATTAATATTGTGTGAAATATTATATGTAACAAAATAATAGTTACGGGTGAAAAGACTTTAACAGTTAGGACAATATAGGTTGACTTCAGCATCAGTCCATACCTGTCCTTGGTAAAGCTCATCTAACCTCGTAATATCCTCCAATATTGCTTCATCATCTTCTTGCACCATTTCAGGCTTTAAAAAAACAAGCAGTTACTAGCATACTAGATATTTAACAAAAACCATACCATTTTTAAGTAATCCATCAGTTAAATTAAAGAAATTTCTGACAAAAAATACAGAACATGCTAGAACAATATAATTTAAAGTTTCTGGATTAGGCAAGTAAGCATACCACTGGATCTGGGGCAAGTCCAATACTTTGAAGCTCCAATAGAAGCTTATCATTTATACCCAAGCTATTGTACTGCAACTCTGAACAGGCCAAACTAGACATTAATGTGTTATCATGAAGAAAACCATTTACTGAGTTGCCAAAGCTTGGATTCAACCCAAAATTAGGAATATCGATCATATCGCTTTCAGTTTCATCATGTTCTGGCTTCCCAATAATGCTATAACCATTATAAGTGGAATGACAAGCAAACTGAAATTTAGTTAGTGAGCGGTGATCAAAGCCACTCAATTCCAATTCTCCATCAGGCTCGGATTCAGTATTGTATGCATCAAACTTGAAACTTTCATTTCCACCACTACGATCTTCCTCAGAGATTAAAGCAGCTATAAGCCTTTGACAAAGAGGTACCACATTCTGATCTCCCTTGGGTAGTGGCAACTTTTCTGTGTTCATAGCATCATGCATGATTTTTCTTTTGCAGCCAATCAACCCATATCCATTAACAATGGTTTCACAACCATCTATATTTGAAGGAAATGGAGTTGACGTCAGAGTGCTTGATTCAAGATTAACCTAAAAGGGCAAGTGAAGTATTAAAGAAGTTTGGCTCCTATTCTAGGTTTGTCTCAGAAATTTCATTTTTTTAAACCAATTTTATTCTGCCTTAATCATCAATAAAAATATAAATATAAAAAATTGAAGGAAAATGTTAACATCAAACTAAAACAGAACAGATATTCAAAAAACATAACCAAAAAATAAAATTCAATGGCAATTCTTCCATATTGCTTCAGAACATAACAAATATTAGTAGTAAATAATTATAACAACAAATTGTTATCAAGCTAACTCTAAAATAATTAACCAAAACTTCAAAAGTCATGTTATAACCATAATCAAGGAAGTTTGTTGGTAGAATTAATAACAGCCAAAAACTTCCATCATATAGAGAAGGCACAGGCCCCACAGCCACCACTTTCCTGGATATAAGCGAATTATCATAAGCTCTTCAAGATTCGGCCTTAAGTTTATATGCATGAAGAGAGATCGCACAACATTATGCCATCTAGTCAATATCGTTACCAGATGACCTCGGTACAGAAAGAACTGATCTGTGTCAATGTCATATAACCTACTATAACAGTCGACGGCTGAGCTGCATTATGCTGCTAAGTCATATCTTTAACACCAATACAAGTCTAAAACAAAATGCAGCATTGCATTCATCTTCTAATTGTCACTCAGCAATTCTCAGTAGTCAGTAGTAATTCTAATGTGTTAGTAAACCTAAAGTAACTAAGGTGTATGTTATGTGAAATAGAAGAATAGAGTCTGAGCCAATTTCTGTAAGTGACAGTTATGTAGTTAGGGACATCTAACAAATGTAGTTGGGGGGAAGAGAAAATAACAGAGTAAAAATGTCTGAGAGACGAGTGAATGGTATGGAAGTTTGTAGAACACTGGTAGGGAGTAGGACCAGGGTTCTACAATCCTGGAATTGAGAAAGAGACTTCCACTGTAATCCTCATCAAAACTGTGTTTCCAGAGTTCAGATTAGGATACTTGATCAATAGAGGATCAGAATAAATTTCCAGTCGTTACCAGTTTCATTACTTTATTGATCCCGTTCTTATTACAGTGCAGCCCTAGAAACATTTCATTGCATCCAACAGAACTAAAAAAGGATCTAATGGAACAAAAGAAAACCTACGAGTATCCACATACAATAACACAGACAACATCTTCCTCATCAATAGTTACTTAAAAATGATATAGTTAATCTGTTATTTTAAGTGGAGTTAAGATATTATGGATAACATCAATAAAATCTAAAGCATCGATGCAATGTACTATTTCCCAGCATATGGAAGTGCCATGACTAAGTATCAGTAGTCAGCATGACTACCTACCGATCCATCACAAAGTTTAAAAAAAGAGACAACTATCATTGATAATCTCATTGAAAAAAACGGAGATTAATACCTTCTGCTTCCAGTAAGTAATATCTTCTTCAGATATCAAACTGAAGAAAGGTTCCATCTGCTTCCAAAATGGACTGGAGAAGCTATACGCTGCAGTAATAAGAATATTAAAAATTACTCTACCAAGGGGAAATTATTTAGGATGCGAAAATATATAGTATATTAGTATTTAGTATGATATATACCAGAGTTGATAACACCCTTCACAGCAGTCAGTAGCTCTCCATGACCATCTTCTGACCCAACTAAACCAACAAAACCAAAAGTGAACAACGATACTTACAAAAATTCTGTTCATTTATTGTTTCTGAAGTTTTAACTTTACCAAAATAGTCTGCTGCTGCACTGATGGCAGTAGGTTTTTGACGAGCATAGGCCTTACGATCAGAAAGTTTCCTTGTTGGTGGACGACCCCCCTTGCTGGAAGGATTCCATAAAACCTTAAGACTTCAATTCATTTTCTCAAAAAAATTAAACAAGAGATAGAAGCATTTTAACCTTTCATTCTTATCACATCCTATTCTTGCACTTCTAAGTTGTTTTGCAGTTCCCATATTTCCAAGCTTCTCAGATGTCATTGGTGCCAGTGACCTTGTGATATTGAGACCGCGCCCCGTCCTGCCTTGCCTCCGAACACCATCTCCAAGCTCTTCTCCTGAAACAAGCTTACTCTTTCTAGTTACCAAGTTAGACACCTTTGGAACTGTTTGTCCAGGTTTCAGATCTATCTCTTCCGGTTTCCTGCCCTTTTCTTTTGGTTTAACCTCACCCACCCCAGACTCTTCACTTTCAGATAAAGCTGCTGAAGGTGAAGGTTCACCTTTTAAACGAATTTGCTGAGGAGAACTGCCAGCTGAGCGTCTCACAAATCCTAACCCAACATCATTACCAGCCACATCAGAGACAACATCCACAGCAGGGGAATCATCGTTACTTGAAACAACGGGCACACAACTTGTTCTTCTGGCAGTGCGGGAGCTTTTTTGTGGCCTCTGCCAGGGGACAACAGGAGGGGAAGATGACTGTGCTGATGCCGCACGTTTGCGATTGTTAGTACTACTAACACCAGCTGGAGGTTTTGTGGCACAATGAGAAAGCTCCCAATCATTAGAAATGGCTGCTCTATGAACAATTGGTGACAACTTGGGGGCAACTCCAGAACCTGATCGTGGAGCCCTAATAGCAGTAGTCATTTTTGTACTTGAGGTAGGGCTAGCTGAATTAAATTCATCACGAACAGTTGCTCTGGGCATAACAAAACATAATAGAGACTTAATCAACTGCAGAATTCAACTCATAAATATGAAGAAAGATTTTGATCGCTGATCACAAGGCTCCAAAGTGCATAAGAAAGCAACATGTAAAAAAAATGTATCCAAGGAAATATTTTTTTGCCCCAAAGCACAAAATCATATAAAGGAGAAAAAGGGAGCCACAGTTTGTCTGCTTACTTGTTAACAGCTCTGAAGCTCACCCTCTCCTTGTCTGAACTAACAGGTCGACCCCGCTTATCATTGACAAGGGAATTATTATCTTGTTCATTTCTATGGGTAGGAGTACGAATACCCAAACCAGTCTGTTGAGATGTTCCATCTGATTTGCCAGCAGCAACAGTTCCATTAGAAACTCCCAGCCTATACAAAGATAGATGAAAATATTATTTCTATCTGTAGCCTAAATATTAGCAAAACAATGAAATTGGTTTTAATTATAACAATAATAAGAACTTGTTACATGATAACATCCATCAAAATGTTTAAATCCATGATCCTAAAAACCAGGAAGAACCTAGCAAAATCCCTCACAATAGTATTATCTTTCTTTGAAGTAAATTCTTTCACCATTTACTAACATGTTATATTAATACCCACACAAAAATATTAAACAGAAAAATGTGATAATAAAAATAGAACTGATTATCTAACATATTCATTCAACAACAACAATTTACCCAATATCTTCATACCTAAAGGAGTTAGAATCGTTACTCAATTTTGACCGAGAATCAGCAGCAAGTCTTTGTTGCATTCCCTGTTTAGTTTCCTGGAAACCATTAACAGGTTTATTCGATGTAGTACTTGGAGAACCATCTAGTTTGATGCAGGAACGCTTCTTCTTCATTTTTGACTTTTCCCAACCCTCACCCCCAATAGGTAATGTTCGCTCTTCACTCTGAACTAGACCATTATTGGCATTTCGTAGCTTTTCCTTATCTCTATCAACAATCCCCGATGGTCTGACAAGAGAATTGGTTCGCACATCCATCTAAAATATATCAAACTATTAGTCTGATATGCTCACACCAAGTTAATCTGAAACTTGACTCTTAATTTAAAAGAAATAACACATGTTTAAAGCCACCGAAGCACACTCATGCCTCATTAGAGCAGGAAAAAATCTATGTTTAGCCACTTTCAGACAAGAAACAAGATAGGCATAAACCAACTTTAAAGCTCATAAAACACCTACATACAAGCTTAAGGATAGAATACAAATTTTAAACAATAATTCTGTATGTAAAGTATTTATATATATGAAGTGATATATCCAATAGAACACTAATGGGGAAATGTTATAGCAGGTAACTCCTGAGAAGACATTGGAGGTATGGAGACAAATGTTTTAAAATACACTACCAACTACCAAGGCATATATACTATATACAACTGCCGTATTTACATTAAAACAGTAAAAAGTTGAATAGGCAGCACGAAAAGGAATTAAAAGAACGAATGAAATTGTGCAGTGTTAACACTAGCAAACAAGCATGGGAAAAAAATCAGACACGTACCTTTAAATCAACCATAGAAGTTCGAGTGCGCTTGTTTGGAATGAGATTTTTGGTCCTTTCTTCCGACTTTTGCTGCTCTAGTTCAAAAGCACCTGTAACAGGATGACCTTGAACGCCAACCTTACCCATGCTTGGCCCCAAGACTGAGCGGTCATTCGACATGACACTAGAACGGTCGTTGGAGAAGCCTTCAACTCGAGATCTCTTCTTCAAAGTTACAGTGGGGAAAACTTCATTGAATACAGATAATGCCTCGTTGAACATTTTCCCACGTTCCCTGTTGAAATGTATAATTATCCAATGTTATTCCTTAATCACACACATCTGACTTCGATGCAAGTAAAAAACCTACAAAGAACTACCTCGCCTTCACATTGTTTGCATACAAACTATCCCTCAGACGCTTAACGTCTTCTGGTACTGGGGATGGAGGTAGCTTTCCTTTTGCAGCACTTGATGGAGATTCATCAGGTGAAATTCCAAGAGCAGCATTAACATGTCGCTTATAATCCATATGACGGTTAGACTTAAGATCTAGCACCACCAACTTTGGGTCAAAATGTACATAATTGAAGAAGCTCTCCACATCCCCATGTGTTGCTGGGGAACTACTTCTCAACATGTTGGGCAGAGAAGACAGAATTGGATTCTCCGTGCATTCTCGAAAGCTACCTGATCTATCTAATGAAGCAGCTATGTGGGATCCACGCTGCCCAGTGTACAAAGGTCTGTCTGGGCTATTGGAAGATGGATCAAACTTGCTAGATGTTGCCATTGCACTAGTTCCAACACATCTTTTGAGTAAAAAATAGATATTAGAGAGTGGTGCATGACAAAAATGCAGAACAGTAGCACATAAAGGGCAATCTAAATTACAAGAGAACAGTTGGACAAAGTACCTGAAAAGGTCAAAATAATCATAGAAAAGTCAAACTCTATTGACATATATACTATTTCCAGAGATTAAAAATCCACATAAATGTCAAAATTTGTAGAAGTAATTAGCAGTATCATCCCCAACATTCTTATACAAAGCTACTTAAAATGTATACCCTAAAAAAAGTTATAAATCCTTAACCTCAATCAACTTGATAAAGCTAAAAAAAACTGGATTAAATTACATCATATGTATATCTGCTCTATACAGGACTAGCTCCTCATTCTTATATCCCTAATCTATCATTGCTTCGTAGTATACCCCCTCAAACAGAAACAAACAAAAAAAAACACAATTAATCCCCAAAACAAATCTCACGTTAACTTTCAATTACGTAGACATAAGACTTATGACAACAAGTCCAAGTAGCAGATGAACATTCTTCCAACCAAATGACTACTAGTGTAAAGTTGGTACTTGGTAAACAAGTTAGGACAATACAAAATGGAAAGTATGGATTTTAATCTATATTTGGTACATTTTAGAAATAAAGAAACACGGAACATTGGGTGGGTTCTATAAATTAAATGTAACTGGGAGGTTAAAAAAAATTACATTTTGATTTGATTAAGAAGGTAGAATCAAGGAGAACGGAACAAATAAACTGCTCCATTCTGTCCTATCTGCATACCAGATACTATCTGCAGGGAATAAAATCAGCCATAAAGTTTGTAAGATGTAATATACTTCTTACCTTAAGTCTTGATAGAATATAAATTCCTTCTGGCGCTCTTTTGAAAGTGTAGGTAACTTCTGAAGCTGCGAATTACTGAATGAAGAAAACTTAATATTAATAGGCATACCCATGCATAAATGAAAAAAGGAGCACTGCATAACCATATACGAACTTTTCCAATTCCACGTTAATCAACAATTTGCTCCACTAACAAGCAAGTCACAGTGCAAACTCATGAACGTGCAAGTCACATCAATTGTACATTACCGGTCATCGTGATCAGTAGATCATATACAGAAATGTGATTTCATAGAAATACATACTCAATTGACATCACAGTAAAATCAATGTCATTCTGACAAATGCTATGAAGGTTTGCTAACAATACACTCAATGCAAACCAATTACCGTAGCCTTTTATGCTAAGTTGCTAACAATACTTCAAACACCAATTTTAGACCATTAATTGAATTCCATTAACCGCAATCACAAGAAAAACAGAAGATCCATCTTTTCAATAATCAGCTCGTATTCTGACCCCACAAAAAACAGTTCAAGTCCCACTTTCCTACACTCACAAATCACACCCATCTTCGTTTGCTCTTAAGTTTACTTCCCCAGTTCAATACATTATATACTACCGCATTAAGCAATGACAGCATACTAGAAATTACTACACAATCTGAACTCGAATAATTTACTTCATTTAATTTCTAATATGATAGCTCGATAATAAGTAAACATAATTTTGGTATATTGATATAGTATCATCCACAGTGATTTTTCTGATAAAAAGAAATAGAAAGCATGTATCTATCAACGAGATAACTTGAAATTACTATACCATAGCAAGCCCATGCAAGCATTTACCTCTTCTACCATATTTCTTCAATCTCAATTTGCTCGAAATAATAATTTCGATTTTCTTTTTTTTTTTTTTTGGAAAAAAAAAATGAGACTTGAGTAAGAAGAAGAAACCCTAGGGACTGAATCAACAGAAAAGGAAATAACGAACTACCTTAATGAGACAGTAAAAGCATTACAAAATTGCCAAAAACAAAACCCTAGAAGTTTAATTTAAAAAACAAAAATAGAGCGAAATTTCAAAATTGAAAACCTTGAATGTTGCAATGATGAGAGGGTTTAATCGGCGATTGTGATAATCGAAAACCCGTTGGAATTGAACGTTATCGTTGAGTTGCCTGACGCTAGTTGAAGCTTCAAATTCGTACGAAGCAAAACCATGGACGTTGAGGAGTACGGTGTTTTGATCGATGATCGGCAACAATTGGTTCGTACTCATATTACTATTATACCCATATTTTTCTATTTTTTCGAAAATTAGATTCTTGATTCATCGAGGACTCTTATGTAATTACGGTGTTCGACACCGTATACCTGGCATTGTGTTACATACATGTGCTCTGATTATTATCATACTGTATAAATATGCTGCCAAAAGTTGCAAATTAATTAGATGATAATGTAAAGATGAGTTATATAACTTTTAGAGAAATGTTAATAAAGTCCCTAAAGGTAGTCGTTAAGAATATGATTTTACAAGACATGTATTCAATATCTTAAAATAATAACATTTTTTTATGTAAAATTTTATTTAATTTTAATTTTACTCTTTTCAATATGAAATATAATAAAAAATAGTAATTAATTTAATATCAGATACGTAAATTCATGCATTATTATTTTTGTTTATATTATATTATAGAGGGAATATAAAAGAGGGTCTAAAGGTTTGATGTTGGAGAATTTTAATCTCAATTAATTAATGTAATCCAAAATATTACAATATTACAAGTATAATTTAACTCATATATATTGTTAAGATAAATAATTATTATGTAATCAATTGATTGCAATTGTTAGATAATTAAATATGTTAGGCTGTTATCTTTAATATCTCTAGAGTCGTGTTTATTAGTCAATTGCCGTAACATGTTGATGTCAAATAGTGTAATATTTTTTCCATTAACCATACATGATAATTAAGTTCATACAAGTATTACATTATAATCAAATTTAATTTATTAATTTTATATTATATGTCGCAAATTTTAGTGTAAAGTTGTGGTACATAAATTTTAATCTCAATTAATGTACTCACAAATATTGAA
>JBBPBR010000007.1:3080525-3091893 GCA_037974775.1 Cicer pinnatifidum | reverse complement strand
AATATTATTTTGATAAAAAATAAAATAAAAAATAAATTATTTGATTTAATAAAATTTAATTATCGGTTTATTCTTTCTATTTTTACTAATTCATGAAAAAATTATTTTTAAAATATAAAATTTTGGTCAATCATTCAACTTTTTGAACTAAAAAATAATGATTTAACTTATTTTAAATAATATAAAATTATTTAAATACATTAATTATTTATTAATTAAATTATAAAAATAAATAATTATCAAAATTAAAAATTAAAATTTTAAAAAATCTTATTACAATTTCATATATGTCAATTATTCTACTCGTATCATATACAACAATTTTTAATAAATCTCGTATTATTATTTTTTAGTTAAAAAATTATGATAATAGATTAAAATATTTTAAAATAATAAAACTAATTTCCTGAAATTAAAACCGTAAATTGCAACTCGTTCCCAATGTGTGGCCACATTTGAGTATTTGTTTACCCTAAAATCTGTGAGCCAAATAAGCAGGGAAGACAGTATGTCCACTCATTAATCATTTATTAATTATCAGTGACACTTCACTCAATCAACACTCAGCTTACGCTATTGCTGCCATGGCGTCCCTTCTCAAACTACCTTCCTTTATCTCTCCTCTTCACCAAAACGTTATTTTCTAACTTGTATTTCTTTCTACTACTTTATCAATCAATCTATTGTTTATTAAACTTTTCTTCTTCTTATCTTGTTGCAGTTCAATTGTGCCAGCTTTTTGCCCATAATCATGAATGTGCAATCCAAATTTAAGTGTGTTAGTGTTAGAAATGGGAGATGGAATGTTCCTAACATGACGATAAAAGCTCATACTGCTGTTGGAGGGGGTGTAATTCATAATGAATCGTTCTCATCCAATGAAGAAAGCGGTATCAAACTGTTTTTTATTTATTTATATATTTATTTATTTATTATAGTGACAAAAATTAAATTTGAATTAATTTTTTAGCAACGACTAATATTAATAATCAGTATCAATATTTTTTTCTGGATTTCATAAAATTGATTTTGTCTAATAATGATTTTTATTTTTGAATATATTCGTGTAAAACTAAAAATTAATTATGAAGTTATAAGCTCCAAATTTTAATTTCAAGTTAGAATTAGTTCTAGAAGCAAAATGAATTCTATTCAACTTAACATGTCAAAATTAATTCTAAACCTTCAAATAGGGTATTTTATGATAAATATTGGATAAATTGAGAATAGCTTATGAAGATAAGCCAGTTGAGAACTGTGAAAATACTTGAAAACTCTTATTCACTGTTTGATAGTTGCTGCCTATTAATCTTTCTTATCATTGCTATTGCTACTAGTATAATTTTTGCTGGTATTTTTCAGATTATGGGGTTGTTAATGTTCACCATGTTGGAATTTTATGTGAAAACCTAGAAAGATCACTTGACTTCTATCAAAACGTACTAGGTATGCCTGCAGCTCTTGAAACTAGTTATAATATTTTTATGTGTTCTTAGAAGAAGTATATTGATTGATAATAAGTAATCCAATTAAATGAGATATATACATATATAGGTCTGAAGATAAATGAAGCAAGGCCACATGATAAGCTTCCATACAGGGGTGCATGGTTGTGGGTAGGGTCTGAGATGATTCATTTGATGGAACTTCCAAATCCTGACCCTTTAACTGGACGACCTCAACATGGGGGTCGAGATCGTCACACTTGTATTGCAATCCGAGATGTTTCTAAGCTCAAAGCTATCCTTGATAAAACTGGTATCCCTTCTTTCCTTCTCATAAAAATTAATAAGATATAACAAATACTAGTATATAGTAGTTTAAATATGCTAATGTCAAACCGGTAAGTTATAGCATACACTCCTGGTGCAGATTAATGTACTTTTTTGTTTATATTTTATTGTGAAGGGGGTAGTTTAATAGTGTATTAACTTGTATAATGATTACTAATTTTCCCTAGTGTATAATATTTTTTTCACATACTACTTCAACTATTGTTTGAGTTAATATAATAGTTCGGTCTAGGGATAAAAAGACAGATCTTGAATTTGCAGATTACAGGTTTAAGCCCTGCTCATTGAATTCAATTGTCTTTTCTATTTCAGACTAGAGCATCATCTCCCTTTCTTAGTATTATTGTAAAATTTTGTTGATTTCAATGACAAAAGTAAATTGATTCCTACAATTTTGCGGACTAATGCACGACGTACCTTGGGCTCGTGGTGTTAATTTTTTGGTGGTTGCTCATCCACCTCTAATGTTTACTTAAAATGTGTAAAAAAAATACTATTAGATTGGAGCTTGCAGTATATCATTAATCTCATTTTTTCAATACCAGATCTTAAAATTTGATAAATTGCTGAGAATTGTAGGGGACTGAAAGAGCATCTACCGATTTTTTGTTGTTGAACATGGGCTTGTGGTGTTTCACACCATGATTTGCAGCCCTTTTAAATGCTGGTTTTGTTTTTCCAAAGAAAATTATCTATTTTATGTCATTTGTGTTTTTTCTATTTTGTTTATAGGTATCCCCTACACACTTAGTCGTTCTGGAAGACCAGCTATCTTTACTCGTGACCCCGATGCCAATGCTCTAGAGTTCACTCAAATAGATGACTAATGTCTACAGAACAAATGACTAGAAGATAGAAATAAATGTTTAGATGATTGTATATATATGTAAAGGCTGAACAGAGTCGCTGAGATTCTTTATGAATTGTGACATATATATATAAAGCAACCAAAGGTCCCAAAAAATTTCATTTTATTGGCATATATATAAGTCAAAGATTATTTCACATCGTGGTATCAAACTTTATAAAATGGACCCTTTTTGGTAGGAAGAAAACTTGGTATCCGAAGTTTGCACACTCACCCACCATGCGCACAAACCCCTTGGGCTAGACTAGATGGTAAATTTGATTCGTTTGATATGGTAGTGTTTTAGTATGTACCCGCGTCATGTTTGTACTCATAAGCAATGTAAAAACTAGTCTGTGCATTTCAAAATAAAAACTATTTAATAAATCCATGTGAAAGAACATATATATGTCTAGAAAAAGAAAAATAAGACAAAAACAAAAACTAAAAAGGGTAGCTCCATTACTTCTAATTCTATTAGGTCCCGTATCTTTGAGAGATGGCAGAATCAGATAAGGTATTCTTATGTCAATCTCATGGTCAATAAACCAGTTCATTTCACTGTCCTCAAATGTCCAAACCTGCCAGAGTACACATACATGAACAAATGACTCATAAGTCTCCTATTATTGACTCGGTTTGGATAACGATAGGTACAAAATATCTACCGCCATTTAAACAATGACTATTCTCTGCTAGAGAACCTATTGCGAACACAAAGTGTGTTCTCTCCTCCCAACCAAATTTTCTCTGTACACAAAAGTTAGAGACATCAAACCTTTGACCATTTGGTTAAGGTGTTTGAATCCCTTCCCACTTAGATCAACCAAGTTTTGGTAACAAAAGTGCTTTTCATATCAAATAAATAAGGGTTAAATAAATTTTTAGTATCTATCAAAATTCACTCTTTTTATAAAAATTTAATCAACTTTTAATTATTTGTTTTCATTTTTTGTCTCTAATTTTAAATCAACTCTTGCATATCATCCAAAATTTTAAATGATTTTTTGTAGTAATGTTTACAACATTATAAAAAAATTCCTATAAAAATTTAAATTTTTTTAATAAGTTTGTGCAAAAAAATTTAAATTTTCATAAGAAAGTCGTTAAACATGTTCTACAAATATTAAGAGACTTAATGTTGACGAAATTTTGTATAAAGACTAAAAAGAACATTTATAAGGACTCAACTTAATTATTTAACCATATAAATAAATATAAATAAATATGTATGTTATTTTTATACCGAAACTTAAAATAAAGCAAATGGTTTCATATAAATTATAAACTATCATAGAGAGCTTGGGAAAATAAAACTGAGGAGCTGTCATGTGTTGTTTCCATTACTCTTAAAGTCGTTAGAAATAAATCAATTAAAACATGTCCTATTTAGTAAGAGCATGCATGGAAGAAGAAGCCACTTGACTGTGACAAGTAACAGTTTAGTTTACTCGAGAAGACCGTATTCATGATTTACAGTACGCGAGGTAACAATGACAGAATCAGTTGGATAAATGATCAGGTCTTGAAGTTCATCAGAATCGTTTTGATGTTGGATATATGGACTTGTTTGGATAGTAAATATTTCCAAAACTCGAACTTAATAAACCATCTCCTTCGTCTTCGTCATCATAGTTTTCCATGTGGAGTTCATGCAATGCATTGGCAACTTCATCGTCGACAGCATCGACAACTTCTTCGTCTTCATTCTCTTTATTAGATTATTGAATATTAATATTATCATCGTTTTGGGAGGTCTAAAAAAGAATTGCTGTCACAAACTAACATGAGAAAACTCTTTGATTATTCATAAAAAAGTAAAATAAACCCTGGGTAAATATGGGTCAGTAAAAAATAAAATTGGGGGCTTAATGGATATATGGGTAACTTCGAAAGTTAATAGATAATTATTTCTTTTTTTTTCTCTCTATTATCAGTATGTTTTTTTTTACTAAAATTGATGGGTAATTACATTATTGATTGATTTTTTTAGTATTTTATTTTAATATGTGTATAAAAAAATAAACTCTCTTTAAAATTGATAGATATGAATATTGGTATGTGTACGAGATATTATATTTAAAAAAAATTAAAATATGTTAATAAAAAATTTGAATTTTTTAATATAATTTAACTAAAATATTTAAATTGTTGAATTCATAATACAAAATTATAAAAAAATTAAAAAATCAAAATTGTATTTAATTATAACAACAAATAAACTTAAATACATAAATAATGATAATTTTTTATTTAAACACGACAAAATAAAATGTTATTATTCTGTTGATTATTATGTGTTTATCAAGCACTTGATAAACACATGATATGATAATATTTATTCTGTCACTGTCATATCATATCCTTATTTAGTTTTATATCTCTTCTTACGCATCAAACGAACCCTAAAGACTAAAATCGCTTAAAATAAGCCAGAGATTCATAATTACACAATCAAAATACATGCAGGGTCAAAAGTTAACTTAACCTTATATTTTATTAAATAATAAAATCGTTTTTTATATACTTTTTTACTAAGTATTAAAAAAGCTAATTTAAAATAAATGGATTTTACATATTTGGAAAGGTTAAAGTAAAATCATTACTTGCGTAGATACAAAATATTTGTGTGAAATGAGGTACAAAAATGACTTATAATATTCCAAAAATAATATTTCTTTTACATTGGTTTCAAAAATATTTCTTTTACATTATAAAGGTTTAACGTCAATATAAAAGTTGCAAGATTTTGGTAATGTAAATCAATATTATATAGATTCATAATACTAGTGTCAAGACTCCAATAATGGAATAATGTCTCGATATACATGAATATTTTAACTTTATTTCATCTATATTAAACTTACATTCTTATCCAACAAATTTCAGTAATTTGAGCTAAATACAATGGCTTAACAAAAAAATCAGCAGAACGTGCACTTAAATTCTCAAATTATCTACAAACCTTTTGTACAGTCCAAATTTTGACATTTTTTTTATGCAGCAAGTGAAAGAGTGTTGAGATGAGAGGCAGGGAATTCACAGCATGCTATGGCTAATCAAATAACGTCACTCCTGATTTCCACTCCTGAATAGCAGAACGTAAAGTATGGTTTGGAATCAGCTCAGAATGCAGGAGTTTATGCTTTGTCACTGGTGACACATTGTGTTTGCTGAGCCATGCTTTGATTGCTCTGTACTCATAAGTGAAACCATCCGCCGCAATATATGGCTCATCCATGATTTCCTGCAGTAGTCACCAGTTAAACAAGAATGAAATAATACATCTTAAAAGATAAACTCTCTTTGGACTCATATACAAACAAAGGATTTGCTAACATGTGTTCTTAGAGTACTCTTAAGGAATTCAAAAGTAAAAACTTTGTATAGAAAAAAACAACTTTTAAACTTTTTAGAAATTAAATACACGCTTATTGAAAAAATTGAATACACAACTTCCAAGACAAAATTTCAACATTTAATTTCTTAACATGTGCCGTTAGCATTTGCCATAAACAAAAATAACCCCTCATTTAATTTTCTCAAAGTAATTGTTTTTTCCAAATTAACCCCTCATGAGAACTTGTTTAATGAAAGAGGGTTATGGAAAAATAAAATCTAAATTAATTGAAGGGTAATTAGGGAACAATAGCATTAATTATGGTAAAAGTAGTTAACATTTGTTTATATTTTAGACCACAACATAACTATTTTGTGGTTTTACTTATATTCAAGAACGGAGGGATTATATGCATCACAGAGATATGAAAACACTATTACCACATGTTCATCAGATAAGTGCAGGTTTATACCTGAAGGATTGGACAATAATATTGGCTTGGGGTGCATACACTATTTCTTCCTATCTCGGCACTAGCATTTGCAACATCAGAAAGTCTTTTGAGCAGTGGAAGAACTTCAGTATCAAGTTCTGGTCTATCTCTGCATCTAAGGGCAGTGCATTTAAGACCAATTTCAGCCAATTCAATTGTCTCATTCAGTGGCCAATCTCCAGCTGATTTATCTAAAATATCAAGGAATGATCCCTTTGTAATTGCATCTTCAATAGTCATTATGAGTCCACGTGCATGTCGAGCAGTTATCAACTGTAGAATTATTACTCCAAAAGCATATACATCTGATTTTGGTCTGACGGTGCCAGTTCTTTGATACTCTGGGTCCATGTAATGAAGAGTACCGGCAAGCACTGATTCTCTGTACTCGGTGATATTGTCAGGTACAGCGTCTAAAATGAGTTTAGCCAGTCCAACATCTGAAATTTTGCTAACACAATTTTTGTCTAACAAGATATTGCCGGGTTTTATATCACGATGAACAATAGGCTCTGGCTTTGAATTATGCAAGAATGAGAGACCACAAGCCATTTCAAAAACTATACGGAATCGAGAAAACCAAGGAAGTGGCGGTTTTCCATTTTTTTTAAGAAGATAGTCTTCTAGGCTTCCATTTTCCAGATATTCATAAACTAGGCAACCGTTCTCAGGACAGGCTCCAAGTAACAAAACCATATTTGGATGGTGTAGTTGACTAAGAATCTCAACCTGCAATAAATGAGAGACAACAGAAGGAAGGCTTTCTTAGTTTTCTCTTATTATTATTCCAGCATTCAAATATTACGTTCATATAAAATATTTGAGAAGCGCATGTCATTAAAAGCAATGAAAAATGCAACCTAAGAAAGTGTGAGAATAAATCAGCAAGGTTTCAAATAAGGGTTATTGCAGCTTACAGAGAATAAAGGATAAATTCTATTGAAGCTAGATGAGTCAAGGATTTGCTGATCAGTAACTTATTACCGCCTGCCGAACAAATTTTTCAGTCGGGATAGTGGGGTAGTCACTTTCAAAAGTTGCCAAAGGAAATTGGATACTTGAGCTTGCATTTGTAAATTTTATAAATCAATTCATGCTTTAGAATTTTAAAATATGATATGAAGAACTCCATCAGATGACATGCTAGTTCAGTAAGTTTTAAAACACACTCTCTCATATAAACAATTTCAATTCTCAAAAGAAATAAAGAAAGAAAAAAAAACCAAAGCACAAGCAAAACCTCTTTCAGAAACTCCGCTTTCTTGTTGATTGTGTCCTGATGCAAAACCTTTACAGCTACTGGTGTATGATCAAGATTGCACTTGTAAACTTTCCCATATCCTCCTTCACCAATTACCAAGTCCTGAGACAAGTTGTTTGTCGCAGTCTTGATTTCATCCATGGTATATTTTCTGTATCTGCTGTCATTTGAAAGCAATGTATCGACAATTCTCTGTTTTTCTATGGATTCTTTAAGGACGTTAAGTTCGGCCATTTGTCTTTCATATGACTCTTTGGCAAACATACTTTTCGCCTCCTCGAGTTCCTTCACGACTTTTAAATACTTTGCTTTCTCTTCAGCAGCAATCTTTCTCAAAGTCTCCTCTCTTTTCAAGGAAGCATTTATTATTTTAGCTTCTTCAAGAGATTCCGAAGAAAGTAAAAGGGCCTGAAAGTGAAGGCATGCATGTAAAAAAAACTATGCTATGTCATGAAGCCATATATTACTCAGATTGAGCACAAAAAATGATGTGGAGTGGTAAGCGCTAAATTATAGTATGCTCCAATTTTAGCAACTATGCTACAGTGAAGCAGAGATGGCTGTGTCGTTCTATGCATAAAAATATATTGAAACCAAAGAAGACACGTACTTTATGTTTGTATTACAACTGAACCAATTTAGTTTTCATTTTCTTTTTATTTATTTATTAAATTAAATTTTGACGACAAGGCTCAGGATCAAGTTTCAGCTATTCAAAATTCCAATACAAAATACTAGATAAGCAGTATTTTATTTTCTTGGGGAAAGACATTTGCATTTTTCTACTATAAACAAAAAAGAAACCAAATATTATCAAACACACCTTGCTTTGAGCATGAACCAGTTCTCCACAAACCTGTTTGTACATGGCAATAGTACTCTGCAACTCCAGCTGCAACCGTTCTATTTCTTGCATGACTAACTGCAAGAGTTGACATCGTATGAAAGCCATGTCATGTCAGGGATACCACAAAATAGAGCACTGTGACTGCATGGACATTCAACTGTGAGCCATTAAGGTCTAACCAAGAAAAAGAAAGTTACCGGTTCATGTTGTGCAGAAGCAATGGAATCAAATGAGTGAAAACTGATAGAATCAACATAGTCTCCATAGTTTTCTGGATTTTCTTCTTCACTTCTAGTAGAATTTTCAAAAGAATTCCTACGACTAGAGGTTTGCAGACCAATGTAACTATTGTCTGATATTGATAAAAATTTGAAATTTTTTAGAATCTTAGGTCCTGCTGAGGATTCATTGATTCGAGGCATTTGTTCACCAATACGAACACCATTGTCTGGTTTATTTGCTTGAGTAGAGACAGAGTACCTTGAGCTTGCCTCTGTTGTAGGAAAAATAAGAATCAGAAATTTGACAACTTCTTCCACAAAGATTTTATTAAGTACCCTAGTTCCATAAAATAGATTATCTAAAACAAATATAAGATGGCCACTATTAGGTACTGGCCATCTTATATTTGAGTGCAAGATCTTAAAGTGCAAGATATTCAATCATACCATGAGAATGCAAAGATGTAGAATCAGCTAATTTTGATACAATTCTATCTCTCGCTACAACATATACATCACAGTTGTGAGGAGCACATCTTAGAAGGGTAGTCGGTATGCCAGGTCCTTTTAGCTTCCTGGAAGAAGAAAAACATAACTTGAGCAGAACCTCATAAAAGGGTTACTATTTTAGATTGCTTTTGATCTATCCTCTTTCTTTACTGAAAATGTTTGTGAAAATTAATTTCATTATACTTCCAACGGATTTCAGTTTGAAAGCGCATGACTCCTGATTACAAAAATCTAATTATATAGTAGATAAACGAAGGGAGTGAAAATCAAGTCAATCTATTACATTAAAGCTCATAGATATTTATCATTTCAGGCTTGGACTAATAACAAAAAACATGAAAAAACAAAATGCTTGCTTGAATGCTTTGAATTTTTAGAAACAAATACCTTGTAATAAAATTTGAGTCGTCAGAACCCAGCACTAACACTTGAACCCCAGACTCAGAGATAAAGCTAAGAAGTGCACTTGCAGGATTGTCATCTTCTAGCAGAAATGTTTCTATCTACAAAATTTTCAGGTTAATCGTGTTCCCTTAACACTTTTTCAATCTCGAGATGAAACTAGCACGGACTACATAAAAAAGCCTCTTTCACTGATTTCTAACAAACCTTAAAAAACAATGAACAACGTCAAAAGAAAATGGCATTTTTATAATCAAAAGAGAAAACAAAAGACATTCTCAACGTAAGGAGACCTTAATTTTTTTTCAAAATCGTGTATTTTGCTTAGTATACCAATTACTTATATACGTATTTGTACATTGTAGAAAGAAACTCACCGTGTTTGATTCGTATAATATTTTGAATGAATCGAAGATTTGTTCAGATTGCTGTTTCACATCCTGCACATAAGCTGCAAAGGCATTGGCGTCTGCTTCCGAAATTGAAATATACTCTCCAGCTGTGAAAAAGAAATCACAAAACACCAGCAATGTATTTCAGTCACCAAAATCAGTCTCTAATCATAAAAGTTAACATAACACTTGCACCTAAAGGTTACTTGTATTTGCAACCATGTCATTTCCTAATATCAGTCTCCTACACAGCCAATTCTCAAGGTTCATTCATTGTCCCTCAATGTTAAGTTTATTTTGATGTTTTTTTTGTAGTGAAATTAATTAAATTAAATTCTTTAGTGAGTTAGTTCCATTGCAAAATTAAATTAAGGCTAGTTTGTATATAAGGTGCGAAGATAATAGTGAATGAATTGAGGAACGTGAAATTGACACATTACCTGGGGTTGGAATTGAAGTGATTTTAGGGATGACGTGAACTAAGACGAATCGGTCTGCTTGAGGCACGACATTCTCAATCGCCCACTGTACGGCTCGTCGGCTACCCTTGGCGGCGCCGGAGCCGCCGCTGACGGCAACTGCAACCGATCTCGGTGTGGACATGGTTCTCTGCTTCTATGTTTCTGTAGCTTTGTTTGTTTATGAATGAATGAATCTTTGGTCAACGAGACGCGCGTTCGATTGGTTGAGTGAGATACTAACTTTTGACTCATCCTTCACATGCAATGCAACTATTTCTATCTTTCAAAGTTTATTTACAGTTTTCTGTTGTGTTCAGACTTTGACCGGTTGTAATTCTTTCTACTCTTTTTTTTCTTTCTTTCTCAGTGATCAAATAGATATTTAAGTGTACATGGAATTTTTAGTAATATGTTAAGAATATGATAGGTTGAGAGACATGAGATGAAATAAAATAAGGTATAGAGTGAATTTTAGAAAATTAGGTGTGTTTTGAAAGTCTGTTCTGTTGAATCAGAGGAGAGCAAGTTAATTTTTTTTAATGAATTGTATTTAATTTTAAAGATGAGGGTAATTTAAATAGAATTTTAAATAATTTATAATTTATTTATTTTAGTATTAAACTCTTTTCAAAATTTTAATTTGGATTATGATTTATAATGATATTTTAAAATATTTAAAACTTCAATAATCATGTAAGTCATCTATTAGAACATCTTCATTTCTACAAATGAGATATTGACTTAAACGATATCTAATTGATAAATTAATAAAAAAAGATACATATCTCGTATTGAATCGAC
>JBBPBR010000007.1:3065976-3079963 GCA_037974775.1 Cicer pinnatifidum | reverse complement strand
ACAATGATAAGAGAGTGTCAAATAAATTACTATATTTATATATAATGCTCTTCAAGTTGATTCAAAGTTTGGTAAAAAAAAAAAAAAGTTAAAGAATCGAAGAGAGTGATCCAAGTCCAAGTAAATAATATAACCTTTCAATTTGCGCACGCATCTATAAAATCGTTAATCAATTAATCCTGTTGTATATATTTATATATCGATAACCCCAAATTTGCTTATAATATATATACTCGTGCATGTTTAGTTGTTCCTTTAATTAGCTTACGATTATAACTATGTCGCAGTCCAATCAGATTTCTTGTTGTTGGCCTAAGGTGGAGTACATTCACAGTGCATGTGGGAGGTATTATGCTTTAAATTTGTCTTTATTATCAATATTCAATCAAGTTTTTTTTTCTTTCCCTTCCAGTATGACCGATAAGAATATAACTTTGCTACAACTACCTCTTCCAGCAATTAAATGAAGTTAGTTAATTGACAGAATATGGAAGACAGGTAGGAATTCCATTCATTAGAATCGAAATATATGTGTGTGTGTAGATTTTAATACTAATAAGCATGCACTCTCGTAAAGAAAGTGAAGGAAACAAATCTAGAGTTCATCTTAATTATATATCTGAGTATGAATTACATCAATTCTCCTACTAGGGTATATGCAAACCATTGACTTCAACTTTTCTAGAGTCAAACAGAAAACTCAATTAACTTAGATGCATAATTGAATTCGCAATTAGTTTCACGTAATCACAGCAAACTACTGTAATTTTATTAAAATTATACACTTTATAACCTCAACAAAATTACGATGTTATGCACTAGTCATTTATATATTGGTGTACACAACCACTTCTTCATCTATAAAATTTAAAATTATCCAACCTCCCATGAATGAATACTGTGTACTTAACCTTCTTTTATGCTGGCAAAAAGCATATGCTAGCAATTAACAATAACAATTTTATTCGTGTATATACCACTTCTCATTGCTAGTACAAATCCAATGTGGTAAAGAGGAAGTTGATATGCACGTGTATTTTTTATTTATAAAATATAACCGACAGTGTTTTAGATCATTCTCTCATCATCCACAAGCTTAAATAAGAAGTTCATCACATATGCTCAGAATTTGACTGGTTTTGCAATATTAATTCGTATCTTTTCATGATAAAGTTTTAGTCTTAAATACAATATTACAGCCGCCAGCACTAAGCATTTTGCATTACAACTATGAAGCCATTGCCATATGGATATATGGTGCACAAATCACCATTATAAAATTAATTCTTTTAAAAAACACAAAATTATCATTTAAAATTATATATATAACAAGCTGTTGAATTCAGTCAAACACGATCAGCACTAAGACAAAGCAAATAAAGTAAAGTGGTGAATATATAAATGTGATACACTCTAATGTAGGATCAGAGTGTTGTGTATATAAATTAAGCCTTGAGGTTTCCATATTCATTGTGGCCTACTCTCTTGTATAATCTGCATTTATCCTTGCTTCTATCTTAGGCTAGTTAATTAAATTAAGTAATTAATTAACGATGAAGATGTCATCATTTAGATGGAATTGTTGTTACTTTTTGCTAATCAACATGTTCCTGTTGAACTTGACAGTAAGATCCCAACTTACAACAGACTTTTATAACTCATCATGTCCAAACCTTTTCAAAATAGTGAGGAAAGAGGTTGTAAAAGCTCTTATCAATGAGATGCGAATGGGCGCTTCTTTGCTTCGTCTTCATTTTCATGATTGCTTTGTGAATGTAAGTTTAATTATATACATGCATTATTTTTTACTTATTATATGCATTCATGCATATATTCTACAGTGTTGATTGCTTTTAAAATAATTTGGCTTAAATATAATTTGTCTCCTCTATTTTGTGTTATTCACAATTTTGATGGGATTTTGGCCCTCTAAAATTTAAAATTCTATATCTCTTTTCTCATTTATCTATTTAGGGACGGATTTAGATGATGTAACAAATGATATGTTTATCTAGCAATTGAGTTTATTATATTGATGTGGCTTTGAGAAGTTTCACTTGAAAACAATCATTTTTTACATGGAACTCATCTCACTTTAAAATTAATTGTTATTTGACGATCAGGGTTGTGATGGATCGGTACTATTAGATGGTGGTGAAGATAGTGAAAAATCTGCTCTTCCTAACGTGAACTCTATTAGAGGATTTGATGTTATTGATACAATCAAAAGCTCGGTGGAGAATGCGTGTAATGGGACTGTCTCATGTGCTGATATACTAACCATAGCTGCCAGAGATTCTGTTTCTCTTGTAATTATATACTCAAATTCTATATACATTACTTTCTTAATGTATTCATTTTACTTATTTATTTTACAATCAAGTAACATGCATAGAATGAGATCAATAAAACAATATATATATATATATATATATATATATATATATATATATATATATATATATAGTTTTGTCAGTCAGTAAGTAAAGTCCGACACATGATTAATTCAGCTATTTTGTGTATGACATAATAATCATATGACCCTTAATTGTGAAAAAAAATTATCCTTATATATGTTGTAAAAAAAGTTTATGACTCTTATACAATGTTTGACAGAGTGGTGGTCCATCATGGAAAGTTCTGTTGGGAAGAAGAGATGGAACAATCTCAAATGGGTCTCTTGCAAATTTGGTGCTTCCTTCTCCATTTGATCCACTGGATACTATTGTTTCAAAGTTTACTAATGCGGGGCTAAATCTAACAGATGTTGTTTCTTTATCAGGTAAATAGTGAACTTCATTGTTGAACATCCATAATAATATTTAGGCCTAAAATAATGATTATAAAGTAATAGACAATCCTCACTAATGAACTATTTTTTGATTTTGAGTTAGACTCAAATGCAAATCAAGATTTTAAGATTATATCAAAGTTTATGTTAGATCTATTATTGCGTTCTCAAATGTCTGACCCCACAATGTTTGCGCTTTGTCAACATCTTTATGAAACTAGCTAACATTCTTTTAAGTGCTTTAGTTAATTGCTCCCACATGTAAGTTAACTAATTTAATACATCTATCAATTGTAAGAAGTAAGAATTTGTTGTTATAATACATACGGGGTCCACCCAATAATTTTCAATAGCAAGTTTGAAAGTAAGTTTTAATATACATGGTATTTTTGTTTATAAAAAAACTAAAAACAAATAAATTTTTGTTTGTAGACCTAAAGCAATAACTTTTCCTGTCTTATTTTTTGGATTAGTTTAAATGTTATGAGACAAAGTTTAAATTTCTTCACAGAGATAATTGTAAAATGATAATTAATATCATTTTAATTAATAATAATAATTCTCTTAACCGTTTTTTATAAATAAACTAATTTGATGTTGATTTTTTTTATTATATACTTATGTAGGTGCCCATACAATTGGGAGAGCAAGGTGTGCACTATTCAGCAATAGATTGTTCAATTTTTCTGGAACCGGTTCACCAGACAGCACACTAGACACTACCATGCTCACTGACCTACAAAATTTGTGTCCCCAAAATGGAGATGGAAATGCAACTGCTGTTCTTGATAGGAACTCAACTGATTTATTTGACAATCACTACTTTAAGAACTTGCTCAATGGAAAGGGCCTTCTTAGTTCTGACCAGATTCTATTTCCTTCTGATGAAGCCAATTCAACTACTAAGCCTTTAGTTCAAAGCTATATCAACAATGGTTCACTTTTCTTTGGAGACTTTGTCAAGTCTATGATCAGGATGGGGAATATAAATCCAAAAGTGGGGTCTGATGGAGAGATTAGGAAGAGCTGCAGAGTAATAAATTCATAATGATGTGCATTAGGCTTTGCAAAATACTAGTATATGAAATAAGTGGAAGATTAACAATGTGTCTTCCTTCTGATAGTGTACTTATGTTATTGTTGTTGTAATTGCTCACTTGTTTGTAAGGGAATTTGTAGGTAGGGTGTGCCTCTAAGGTCTTATAGTGGATCTTGAGAATCTAACCCAACAAAAGACTATAAATAAAAATATAAAGATTAAAGAGAACGCTATTGTTTCTGGGCGTTTTCTCTTAAGATTTGTAACTTGTAAGACAAAACTAATATTTTGCCAAAATTGTCATTATTTGTAAGACACAATTCCACTCAGATTGTTCAACTAAAATTTAAATTTGAAAACATATCATTTATATATTTTTTTTAATTAAGAAAGAACCTTTATATTTTTAAACGACAATTTTGGACCTTCAATAAATTTTTCATAAAAGATATACAAAAATAGTCTTATTTTGATTTTTTTTTAATGTAATTTGTCATTATGTCTTAACTTTAAAATTATGGATCAATTATGGTCTCATTCAAATGCAAATTATAATTATTTCATTCATTGAATACTAGCTAAAATGCCATCCAGATTGTAATGAATATATTTTTTACTATTAGTAAACTTGAGGATTAATAATTAGAAGAAGAAAAAAAGACTAATTTATAATAAAAAATCAAGACAAACAAAATAATTTCGTTTTAAGTGAATTTCAATTAATACAAATTAACGGTGTATTATTTAAAGAGATGAGATTGTTATTGAAATCTTCTATTTTTTTTATTTTTTTTTTTAAATTTTATTTTTATATCTATTTCTTTAAAAGAAAATATATTAGACTTTCAATGTTTTTATAAATAATTCAATACATTTTTATCAAACAAACTCATTGGTGTAATAATTAAACATCACTCAAATCCGCATAAAACCGACGACTGCAAACCAGTGTGACCTGCTGCTACCCGAAATAATCCACCCGCGTATCAAATTAAGTAATTCTAGTGCCTCCAATTCGGTTAGGTCAACTGGTATTTCTTAGCTAAATGATAAAAATTCACATATTCAAAAAAGCATTAGTCCGTCTTGATCGTCATGCTCTATGAAACGTCGTCGTTAAATGCACAGCTTGTATTTAACATAACAAAAAGGCGAAGAGTTTGAAGAAAGAAAAAGCGAGTGAAGTGAATTGCAAAGTGCAATGTTGGGTGACGCCACTAACTGGGACGAAAATGCATACAAAGAAACCGTATTGAAGGAAATAGAGATTCAAACTCAAACCGTTTTCAGAACAGCTTGGGCTCCATCTCAATCTTCTCAAACCCCTAACCTCAACTCTCTCATCGTTGCTTCAAGTGATGGTTCTATCGCCTCTTACTCCATCCCCGCTTCAATTTCCGCTTCTAAGCTTAAAAATGTTTGTATTCTGAGCCAACTTTTTTAATATTTTTTTATTTTTTTATTTTTTTTATTTTTTTTATTTTTAAGATGAAACTACACATTCTTATTTCATTCTTGTTGTATTTGTTGCAGCCATTTGGCTTTACCGATACGGATAAGTAAGTTTACATTTATAATTTGTTCATGATCTTATTATTATTTATTAGAGTCTTAGTATTAATAGGGTTTAACTGTGTTTTCATTTGCAATGTGATTGGATTAGTTTTGTGGCTGAGCCAGATTGCTTCTTTCAAGCGCATAATGGGGCTGCATATGATGTCAAGTTCTATGGTGATGACGATGAAAATGCCCTGTTGTTGAGGTTCAAACTAGTACACAATTCCCTCTGTTTTTTCTCCTTTTATGTTATTATATGTAGAACTAGTTCTATACAAGGATACCTATCCCCATTCATATAGTTTTTATATATAATAGAGGAATATTAAAATATTGAAGCGTGATGATTTGTGTTGTCGATTGCTTCTATCATTTCTTATTTCCCTCTTAAGATATTTTTTTGTCAAACAAATATGATTCTACAAGTGCAAAAACACCACTATGACAATAATTGATCAGTTGAACTCTGCATTACTAGAATATTAGGACCACTTTTCCCTAGAAACTAGAGGGTTGAGACTAAAAAGCTATCACAATGATTTTAAAAAGCCCAACTATGATGATGCAAGATTTATTTAATTTTGTATAAATCCTTTTAAAATTGGAAAGTCATATACTAATCTTCACCCACTATACCGTGACTTTATGGGTCTGAATTTCAGTTGTTATATTTTGCATTACCATTCTGGTTTTCGAAATTTGAATTTAGCATTTTTGAAGTTCTTTTTTTGTTCATCTTGCTCTCCAATGTTACGAGTATAGTATTATGGTTTTGAAGGAATTATTTGTGTGATGGGATAATTTGTAAACATGCATAATAAACGACAGTGTTTAATTTACCATTTGGCATAACTCCTGACAGTAGCTTTACCTCACAGTTGCGGCGATGATGGCCGAATTCGAGGATGGAGATGGAAGGAACTTACAAGCTCAAAGCATTATATTTCTTCAGAAGGTCATATTATGTTACAGTTGCGATAGAGTTTCTAATTAGCTCATCCATCGTAATCTCTTTTATATCTCTGAAGCAGCTTGCTTTTATTTTTCTTTTTTCTCTCCCCGATTATTACATAAGAGTATATGTTTTATGACGTCACACCTACAAATCTTCACACATGTAATGCAAATCAGTATTTTATTTTAACTTGCAAGTGTTTCTTTTTTATACCGAGACTGACCCTTGGATTTGTGCATTTTCATAGTATGACTAAATCTGGTAATTGCATTTTCAAATGTTCAATATCTAATGGCAAAGGTTTAAGGAGTTGCAAATTTTTATATCTTAGCTCTGATTTTCGATGGCCTATCATGATGTTCTTTATCCTCTCCCATACCCTCCCTGGTTGATTATGTATTTTATTTGATTACAGCGTTGTGTTGTTGACCTTCACTTCTTCTATGTCAAGATATATTTTCTTATTTTAACTTTTGGATCGGTGATTTGTTCAAGGTCTTAGATATGCTATCCCTTAATATTTCAGGAAATGATATCAAGCCTATCCTTGATGTGGCAAATCCTCAACACAAGTGAGTCTTTAGAGAATTAATGCATACTTCAGCTTTATTGGCCTTTTATTTTCTATAGTTACTACAGAAGTAGGGGGTAATGTTTCCTTTTGGAATTTCAGTTATTTGTTCACTTTTCTTGAATATCATCTCATTGGAGTATACTCTTGTACATATGGATTCCTCATTCAACATTATTCTTGTTGAAGTTGTGGGAATTTAGAGAGAAAATAATAAGGGTTTGAATATTATTGATAATAGTTTTATGATAATTTGATTACAAAAGACTCAATACTAATATCTATTTATAGAGAAACATAGACTTAATCTTAAATCAGGAACAAATCATAATAATAATGAGAGATTTTCTTAGATATCTCTATGATTATAAATTGATCATAGGAAATAACTCAAAATACTCTAATATAATATAAAAGATATTATAAGATATTTTCTAATATTCTAACAATTATTTATTGCACCTAACAAATTAATTTAAAGTGATTTGCATATAAACTTGGCTGTTTGAAATATCATTTATCTTATATTTTACAACTGTTGATGTTAACAATTTTTGGTATTTGCCTGACTTGAGACCCGTCAGAGAAAGGGATTATTCGCACTATCTGGAAATGTGCATAACGTTTCTAACTTATTATATAGTATCAGCAGTTCCTTTGTTCCTCTATTTTTAGTTTACTGATTATCCTCGAGTCGATTTGCCCAAATACTTGTCTTGCAGAGGTCCTTGGGGTGCACTTTCACCTATCCCTGAGAATAATGCTATTGCTGTTAATACTCAGGTCTGTAACGTTTTTGGCTTTGTCACAATGTTTTTTTTGGGGTTATTTTGTGGTTGAGTTTGTGTTTTTATTTTTTACTTAACTGTAGGCAGGGTCTGTTTTCGCTGCTTCTGGTGATTCTTGTGCATATTGTTGGGATGTGGTATGTATTTGGTGAAGGTGAATTTAATTTGATGTAGGAATTTTCTTGGGATAACTTGATTATAGTTGCAACTTGCATGTGTTAATGCTGATCTAACAAATATTAAATGTTTCTAGGAATCTGGTAAATTAAAAATGGTATTCAATGGTCACTCTGATTACTTGCATTGTATTGTTGCTCGCAACTCGTCCAATCAGGTTTTGATTCTTAACCTTATATTTCTGTTCTTTTGACTTCATGGTGGTTATTTATTGAAAATTGTAACTAGAGGTGAAGAAAGGAGTTTAGGTCCTCTTCAAACACTGCTCTATAATTTATTAAGTAATGAGAACTAGCTTTTACTGCTATACAAAATAAATATATAATAACTCATTGAGCTAAAAATACGAACTAAAATAATGATGGGATTACTACTGAACAATTTTTTGTTTATAAACTACTTCAGAAACTTTTGATGTTTATATATTGTTTAAAATTTCCCATACTCGTTTTGCTTGTAGACGTATAAGCAATAGAATATAATGGATACAAGAGGAAAATAAGTGATCCAAGTAGATAAAACAATATTAGAAAAAAGGAGTGGAGAGATATTGGGGAGTTCAATTAGTTAATTTATAATTATTTTTTCAAAATAATAGTGCCCTACTCGTGATGTTCTCATTATTAGCACTAGCGTGCATACAGGCACTAATGTGTCCGTCTGTTCGCTTTTCTGGGTAAAATTAATGGAGTTTATAAAATAATATACAATTATTTAAAACATCAGTTATTTGATAAGTAAGGAATACTAAAATTGTTAATAAAATAGCTGAAATGAAGAGTAAAATTGGAAGAAAAAAAGATGATATACATAAACTTAGTATCCTTTAATATATAGGTATATATATATATATATATATATATATTTTAAATCAGTTATTTAAATAAATAAAGAAGGATAAATTTGTAAATAAAGTAGAGGTTAGACTTATATGCAACTACTTTTTTTGAACATATAGGAGATCTAAACAGGAAAATAAAAAAAGGGTACTGTATGAAAGGGTTATTGAAGAGGAAACGAAAAAAAGTGGAGTTATATATTCTTGAACTTAAAGCAACCAAAAATCTATTGTACAGATTACAGAAATAGGTTCTCTACCAAAAAGGTTAAAACTTTACCCCAGTAATAGTAGTAATAGAATTTTAAATTCCACTATTCTTCTGGTGCCAGAGATATGTGGTGTGATATTTTAAAACCCTGACTGCTAAATCATCTCTGTTGCTATTTTTCTTTTTCATGATAACCTTCTTGTCTTTCCACACAATTTGTTGTCTTAGATTTTAACTCGGTTCCTTTTGAATGATGTTCAGATAATAACAGGTTCAGAGGACGGGACAGCTCGAATTTGGGGTATTGTTCTTTTTTTTTTTGTTGCACTTATTAAAGCAGAACAAGCTACATTAAACATATTTTATTTTATGTAAATAAATTGATTTTCTTAAATACACTGGTTAATCTTTATTAGTTACTTATATGTTATTGTGACTTATTTACCATATTTTTCTAGATTGCAAAAGTGGAAAGTGTATCCAAGTTATTGATCCAGCAAAAAATTTGAAGTTAAAAGGACCTGTTTCATGGGTCGGCTCTGTTGCTTTAGATGCAAGTGAGAGCTGGTTGGTAAGGGAATATCTATTCTTTTGTAATATCCTTCCTTGCCTCTTCCCTAATATTTTTGGTTTACATGTGCCGCTCTAGTAAAAGGAACATGAATGTTCAAACAATGTGTTAATCACTACTGGCTGTACCTACGGATGCAGTTCATATGAAGTTGAGAAGAGAGCAAATATCAAATAATAATCGAGCTTTTAATTTATTTTCCTTTTGGAATCTAGAATAATGATTGTGTTCAGGCTATTTTTGCTATTGTTTTTTCTATGTCATCAATAATAATCACATGTGTCTGATCAGTATAATCTTCTTGAATTAAGTTCGTCCTTTATCTGTATCCAAACTAGTGAAATGCATTCATGCTCAGGAAAATTTGGTGTTTACTTTGTTATTCTTTCTAGTTATGTGACTAGTTAAGGGACCATTGTTACCATTTCACAGGCTTGCAGTAGTGGGCATAATATATCACTTTGGAACCTTCCTGCTTCAGAGTGTATTTTAAATTTTTCCACTCGAGCTTCTGTACAGGACATGTTATTTGACAATAATCAGGTTAGTGGGCTATCTCTATCTTATTTCAGTTGTTTTGAACACTGTCATAGTCTCTGATCATGGTAACTTCAGGACTCGGGAGAAAGACAGAGAAAAGTTACCAATATCATAAGCATCAAAACGTTATCGATATCATCTCAATATCAATATCATAAGCAACAAAGTCAACTTTTTATGTATATAGTTATCTCTTTATTTTCTGCATATGTGGGGGAAAAATCAAACTAATAAAATTTCAATTATCAAATCGATGTCTGTCATGTGAGAATTGTTGGCTTCTTCTGAATATTGACTCATTATATGTTCTTATAATATCCGTATTTCTCACTATTATTGCAGCTATCTTATTGTCATTGTTAATTTTTGCATTTCAGATTCTGACTGTTGGTGCAGATCCTATACTAAATCGCTTTGACATGAACGGTGCAATCCTTTCACAAATACCGTGTGCTCCTCCATCAGCTTTTTCTATCTCCTTACATCCAGCTGGGGTATGTTCTGATTCGAAATTACTTGTATTTCCTATTAAAATGGGATTAGAACCTTTGTTTAGGTTACCACTTACCAACTATTGAGCTCAAGCTTGCTGTATGGTTCCTACTGTTTGTTCAGGATTAAATTTATTTTTAGTTTCTATACAAAATTTAATATGAAAAAAATCTAAAATTTCCCAAATCAATCATCGGGTAAATGTGGTCCAACAGAAACAGTGATCGGAACCAGGACTTTATAAACTATATAAATAAATGATGGTCGTGAGAGGGATGCAACGAGTCTCCAATGAAATTTAGGGACTGAGAACAAGAGTTAGTAATTTTGTAGGGATAAAAAACATTTAATCCTTTTATTTATTTGGTTAATAGCGTCCATTTATTCATTTCAGGTTATTGCCGTTGGTGGTTACGGGTGTCTTGTGGATGTTATCTCCCAATTTGGCAGCCACATGTGCACATTTCGTTGCCAATGTATTTAGCAAAGTCAGCAAATAGTCTGAAAATTCTGAAGCTCGGAGTCAAGAGCCAAAATCCAAAAAGAGTTTCCAACTCAATGTATAACAGATCACATGGATTTGCAATAATTTTGTTGGTTGCGAGTAGATACAGATAAATAGTTTTTGATTTATAGTGTGTTTATTTGGAGGTAGATGGAGGGAAGGGGAGGTAATATTTTTAAATTTGTGTTTGGTTTAATTTTTAGAAGGGGAGGAGAGGGGAGAGAGCGAGAAGCTCATTTTGTTCCTCTTCCATTTTGGAGAGATTTGGAGGGGAAGGGAAATGAACTAACACAACATAAAATCCATTAAAAATCTCTCTCCTTGAACCAAACACAAATCTATAAAAAATTCCTCATCTCCACTCTATTGAACTAAATGTATCTCCACTTCCCCTCTTTTCTCTCCCATCTCCTCTCCTCCTCTTTGTTGAATCAAACAAATCCTTAGGTAAGACTGCATTTGAGGTATGCGTTTGAAAAACCACTGTATCCAAAAATATCGCATTATTATTTAATCTATATCAGATACAATAGTACAATAGATAAAAATGTATCATGTAAATCTTTTTCTACTTTTATCCAATTTTCTCATCCTTTTAATCTTTATCCTACTATGTTCACCACACTAGTCTTTAAAGCCTATGTTTAGGGCTAACCACTTTTATGAGTGGTTTGAACAATCATTAGATGTATAATATAGTAGTATTAATTATAAAAATTAGATGGCTACTATCATTGATAGTTGTAAAAATGACCCCAACCCTAACCTTTGTGTTATCTTCTTCCTTTATAAAAGAACTTCATTTGTTGTCTTACCTCTGTACTTTTCACCATAAAAATTGAGAAACCTTTGGTAGTTTTTATTTTGTTGATGTTTTTCATAAAAGTATATTCCTAATATAAATATCTATGGAGAAGTTTTTTTATTACCATATTATAGGTACATAGGATTCACCAATTGATAGATGTGATTAATCTTTGTTTGAAATATATTAGGCACACGTAGTGAATTTTCTCCTTTCAATGAAGTTTTCTCCATAAACAATAGTCGTAGATTGAACTTCTCACAACTTACTTAAGATGCTCAAGTCCTTTATCATGGGTCAATTGTATGACCTAAATTTTATTTATAACTTTTCTACTAAATAAAATCCTAGTGCAAAATGAGTAACATTTTTTGTTGTTATTTTTTCTTTCATTCATATGCGGTTAATCTAAATAAAAATTGGTGGTTTTGAGGAAACATGGGAGAGAGAATAAATCACCTTACTTATACTTTTTTTATCCCTTTTTATAAGCTCATTTGTAGTTTTAATACACATATTAACAAATTTATGTAAGATGATATTTAATGAATTTATTTTATGCATTGATGTACCTAAAATACTATTTTGGATGTGTATATAGTTAACTTTTACTTCTTACGTACCTAAAATATATTTAGCAATTTAAAAAATAAGGTCTAACTTAATTTTTAGAAATGCTGTGTTTTTTTTATAATAAAAAAAACAATGAGTGTTCATTTTATTTTGATATGAGACTTTGAAATAAAATATTGTTATTAAGAAAAGATGAAATATTAGATAATGAAAATATATTTATGAATATAATCAAAATACTTTTTTAATTGTTTAATTGTTTCTAACAATATATACAATTGTTCGAGAATAATTAACATAAAATATTAACAATGAGAATAATTAACATAAAATCTAAAAAGTAAAAACAAAAAATATTTTCCCACGGTATACGAACCCTAAAAAGTACATTTTTTTTCTCTCAAAATGTGGTTATAAGCTAGGACTAAGGGAGCCGTAAAAATCCTAAAATGTGAGGGTCATCTTTATATGTTTTGTTTTGTAATACATCTTTGTTTTTTGAACTTCAAATCAAATTCAATGTTTCAATATTATCGAAGGGTCGTAAATATAAATTCTTTTATAAGTGTTTAGTAAATTATAAAATCTTTTCTACTTTAGACGCACTATCCTCTCATAAAACAATGTTTTAAAAGTCGGATCGATCGGTTCAATTGAAAATTGGAGTTTAATCCGATCTAAGTTGACTTTAAAAATCGATGATCAATTAAATCTGAAAAATAAAGAAAAAATCAAAACAAATTAGATTGAACTAAACCAGTGACAATTTTAAAAAACCATTCGAATGCAATTATTGAGTGTGTTTACGTAAAGAAATCTTCTAAAATTAATATTTATTTTCTCTTTTTTTCTCACCTTAATTTACCTTTGAAAGCCCTATAGTTAGATATGTTACTTCTTTCTTTCTCACAAACTCTAAATTTTCTATGATCTATTTCGTTTATTTTTTTCCTATGCCATTTCGAGTGTGAGATGGAATCAAATGATGAGACAAAACACGCACACAAGTAAAGAAATGGAAGTTGAATAAAAAAAATGGAAAAAAATAAGAGTTGGCTATGATTATAATAGCTTAATTGGTTTTATCTTTGTACTATACTCTCGCCAATTGCATTTAGCATCCCCCTTACTCCTTTCAAATGAGAGATTCGTTGTTTTTAAATTGAAAATGAATGACATTACATGATAAAAATATTTGAAAGCTTCTTTTTTTTTTCTTTCAAATTTTCTTAAAAGTCACTAAAATTTGTTTTAATTGGTTAATTCAATTTTTTATTTTTGTATATTTGAAAGTGAAAAAAGAAACTGCCTGAATATTTAGGGACTAGGGTTATGTTAAGTGGGTCTTGGGCCCATATAACATTAGTACAAAATATAAGTAAAAATAAAATGAAAGGTAATTTGAAAAAAATAAAAATGAAATAAATGAAAGAATCACCCGAAAAATAAAAATAAAAATGAGAGTCTAAACATTTATTATTATTATTATTATTATTATTATTATTATTATTATTATTATTATTATTATTATTATTATTATTATTTAAACAGTTTATCATAGTTTAACCAGTAGA
>JBBPBR010000007.1:3035601-3065502 GCA_037974775.1 Cicer pinnatifidum | reverse complement strand
TTATCTAAAAAAAATAAAAGTTTGCATGAAAGAATAAAACAAAGTATTGCATATCTTTGTATATAAAAGTACATAAAATTAGAGAGTATGCGCGTTCATATAAAATAATTTTATATTAATATCTAATAAAAATTTACTTTAATATCTCATAATTATACTATTATATAATTATTTTGCAATTATTAATTATGTAACATGAAAAATTGACTATCATTACATAAAATGTAGTGAAACTATTTTACAATAAATAATGTATTACCATTAAACCTATTGAAAAGAAAGAAGCCAAATCAAAATTTTTATTCCATTTATATTAGTTAAAAAAAATTAAATGAAAAAATATTAACAATTTTAAAATGAAAAAAAAAAAATCACAAGTGATTGGTCTCATCTCATCGTAGAGTAGGAAGGGTGACACGTGTAAAGATGCTTTTGGTCTGGAGCATGGGAAGGGAAAAGGCAGAAAAAATCAGGTGATCCGGGAATTTTGACCATTTAGCGTTGACTGAGTGTAAAGGGGTAAATTAGGAATCACAAAAAAATGTATCATCTAGGAACCCTTACCCTGCTTTTGTTTTATCACTTGATATACTCTCTTCGCAGTAAAACACTCTTTGCTTTCATCCCTCAACTCCGCGGCGTAGATCCGGGGAGTTTTTGGGAAACCCTAACTCCGTTCATTATCACCGCCGCTATTCGCTCTCTTCAACCTTACTCTTCATCATCCAAGGTCCGTCCCTCTTTTCTTCGTGCTATTCATTACTTTAACACTCCGTTTTATTCGCTAAATAAATTACTTTATTGTTTCCTTCGATGCTTTTACTGTTAGAAATCTCATCTTGCTATTTTATTTATTGTGTTCATAGATGATATTGCTTTATGTTTTGTTTTAAATGTTAGGTTAGGACATAGGTTAGGTTTACTCGTGCTGATTCTGTTGATAAACTTTCACCATTACTTTTCATCTTGCAGTTATGGCAGGAGAAGCACCCGAGGGGTCACAGTTTGATGCTAAAAAATATGACGACAAAATGAATGACTTGTAAGAATCTTCATTTTTCTTTAGTTAGTTCTAATGTAAACATTATGGTTTTATTTTAAACATTTTTTACGAATGCTGCTACTATTGCTGAGTTTGTTGTCGATTATTTTTTTTCTTCTTTTCTTTGGATATTTGCTTGTAATGGGATGATTAAATGTTACCTGTTTTATTTTAATGTCTTCGTTATCTTAGAATTGCTGCTGATGGAGAGGACTTTTTCGGAACCTCTGACGAGGTTTATGATAGTTTTGATGCTATGGGCTTGCAAGAGAATCTTCTCAGAGGCATTTATGCTTATGGTAGATTTATTTTCTTTTTAGCGTCTTTTCTCTTTATACTTTTTGCCCTAATTTGAAACACCATAAATATGGTTAATCCTGTCGGGATTTGGAGTTTATTGTTCTACCTTGAAACTCTTGATAATTCAACATGAATGGTGGTGATGGCATGGCACTAGAATAGTGTTCACCATGTCCTGCTGTGATACTAATCTTTATAACATGGCGTTTCTGTTGTCTTTGCTAGTTAGTGTTTTTATTTCTTTTATATTTATGGTGGGTTTGAATTCTTAAACTAGTATGACTTGTGTTTTAGGTTTTGAAAAGCCATCAGCCATTCAGCAAAGGGGAATAGTTCCCTTCATCAAGGGACTTGATGTTATTCAACAGGCTCAGTCTGGAACTGGGAAGACAGCAACTTTCTGCTCTGGTATTCTGCAGCAACTTGACTACAATGTCACTCAGTGCCAAGCCTTGGTTTTAGCTCCAACTCGTGAGCTTGCTCAGCAGATTGAGAAGGTTATGCGGGCACTTGGAGATTATCTAGGTGTGAAGGTGCATGCTTGTGTGGGAGGTACAAGTGTTCGTGAAGATCAGCGCATTCTATCAGGTGGCGTTCATGTTGTGGTTGGTACTCCTGGTCGTGTGTTTGATATGCTGCGCAGACAATCTCTTCAGCCTGATTATATCAAGATGTTTGTGTTGGATGAGGCTGATGAAATGCTTTCCCGAGGTTTCAAAGATCAGGTACTATTTATTTCGTAACAGTTGTCTTTTTCACATTTTTGTAATTACTTATGTTATTTTTTAGGTGTACTACCTGCACTTTTCTTTTTAGTTTTGGATATTGACTTTTAATTTCATTCAGATCATATCTTTTTCCCCCTTCACTTTAACTTATCATTTGTTTGATTTAATCTGTTTCATTTTCTTATGTCTGCTTCCTGTTTTAAGTATTTATATTTTCTGTTATGTTTAGTTGTTTGTTTCTTTTGGCTTTTTGTTTGGGAATCAGGAGAAGAGAGATGAGGGGGAAATCACCTTTTTTGTGAGTGTTTTTTAAGAGGGGACTTTTCATGTAGAAAGTAATATAATAAGATAGGAATAGGATTTAGGGGATTTTTCATAGTCCTCCCCCAATTCATTTGAGTTTCTCAAATTTTTTTAGAAAAATAAATCTCCATGCAAGGTATTGTGGAGAGGCATCTTCCATTCCCATTCTCTTCCCTCCTCTCTTACCCTGCTAACTTCTCCACTCCCAACCAAACCCTTTATTCTGGAATTTCTTGCATAGTAATAATGTCTTATAAAATATGCAAGTAAATTGTCTTTCAGTCAGCTTAAGAATTTAACCTTTTTCCTGGCCTTATTGGGTTTGTAGTCAGATTCTACAACTGCCTTAACCTCCTTGGCTTTATTGTTATCAGATCTACGATATATTTCAACAGCTGCCAGGTAAGATTCAAGTTGGAGTATTCTCTGCTACAATGCCTCCCGAGGCACTTGAGATCACTAGGAAGTTTATGAACAAACCTGTGAGGATCCTTGTGAAGCGTGACGAGCTCACCTTGGAGGGTATTAAGCAGTTCTATGTTAATGTTGAGAAGGAGGATTGGAAGCTGGACACACTCTGTGATCTTTATGAGACACTAGCCATCACTCAGAGTGTCATTTTTGTGAACACCAGAAGGAAAGTTGATTGGTTGACTGACAAGATGCGAAGCCGAGACCATACAGTCTCAGCAACTCACGGAGACATGGATCAGAATACCAGGGACATTATTATGCGTGAATTCCGTTCTGGCTCTTCCCGTGTTTTAATAACTACCGATCTCTTGGCACGTGGTATTGATGTCCAACAAGTGTCTCTGGTTATTAATTTTGATCTCCCTACACAGCCTGAGAACTATCTCCACCGTATTGGTCGTAGTGGAAGGTTTGGTAGAAAAGGTGTTGCTATTAACTTTATCACAAAGGATGATGAAAAGATGCTGTCTGATATCCAGAAGTTTTACAATGTGATAGTTGAGGAGTTGCCATCAAATGTTGCTGAGCTCCTCTGATGAGATTTTGTCCTCCATCCTATTAGACAAAGATGAGTACCTTTGGTAAGTGTTATGTAATGTTTATTTCCCGTCTTTTTGGTTGTATTTCCGCCTTTGATACATTGTTTGATAGTCTTGGTAATTTAAGTTGCATTGTGAGTGGTCTGAATATCCAAGGGAAGTACTTGCATTGTGGACTCCCATTATTGGCCAAAATGGTGTTTGACACTCGTTGCACTTTTCTAGAAGGCAGTTTTTGTAGTGTGTACTGCATTTTAATTTTACTTGAACTTTAAAGTACATTGATGTGGGTTTATAACTTATTTGGAAGTGATGCGGGATGAAATGTGGTGTGGCCATCTAGCATTAGACTCAAGTTGAGATTTATATGCCTTTATCTACAACCTTGTTTTTCTCTCGTGCTTTATCTTTTGAAGTTTAACTTATATATGTCTGCGTGGAAATTAAACTTTTTTTTGGGAGAATTTAATTATCTACACCGGTAATGTAGATTTTTTTCATACTCAATCACAACTATTAGATTGTTAATAATGTTTAATTTTTTATAATTATTTATAAAGTCACTTATATGATTGATTATGATTTGTTCACGGTAAAACTTGAAAATTAAACTCTTTTTGGAAGAAATTAATTTATATACTTTGTGAGGATTACACTGTTGAACAGTTACACTGATTGATATTTGTTATAACAGCTTTTAAAATTACATGATTTTTAAATCACATGATTTCTCGTTATTTTGACTTTCTAAATTTTTTTATATTATTATAGCATAAAAATTACACGCATTTTGGAATATAAGAATAAAATCATTATATCGTTGTTAATTTATTTTGTTTTTTGATAGAAAATAATTTAGGAAATGTTTTTAAAAGTGAACCGGTAAGAGGATTATCGAGTAGGGAATCAAACTACGCAAAAGAGTTGCACTCATTTTTATCCCTTAATGTTGTTTAGATATGACCTTGAGTAAATGCGTTAACGCAATTTGTCTTCTCTTCTCTAAAGTTTCTTTACGTTTATTTTCCCGGCGTTCACCAACTCTCACGCCATCTTTGTAATCCTCTATTTGTGTTTGCATGTAATTATCAGGATGAAAGTGTTTATCAGGAAATCTCTTTAAACAAGAAATATCTGTTACATTGTGTATTACTTTTATAAAATAAGTTATTGTGTATTACTTTTAGAATTAATTACGCTTGCATTAAAAATTCAGAAAAAAATTCATATCTATATCAAATCAAAAACCCATCTATTCAAAATAACTCAGTTCTTTATCTCCTACAAAAACAATATGATGAAACCTCCAAATAAAAACTCACATCTTTGCTATCTACGTCAACCCCTATTTTCTTTGACCTAGACATTCAAATTTGAATAAAGATAGACCATATCAAAATGATGAATGAATATGAGCAAGGTAAAAGAAATAGATTTGGGTCTTTATCTATAAAAAAAAAGTTAGGATTCAGATTTGCTTTTTGCCATGAAGATCTAAGTCTTTTTATTTGGATATTTAATGCTTTTGTTGGAGATGAATGTCTGATTTCTTTAAAGATTTGATTCTAGATTTTGATAAAGATATGAGTTTTATTGAAGTTGAATTTATTTGAAACCAAGTTAAGAAAGTGCGAGGATACGTTTCCCTTTTTTAATATACCTCACCATTTTTAATATCTAATATCATGCTATTTGTACATGCAAAGATATTTTTTTTACAACTCAAACAAAGAAAAGTAAAAACAGATTTGAAATAGTTAGAAAAACAGTGAGATAAATAATGAAGAATATGTTTTCATTTTTAGCATGAATAATTGTAGAAATAACGGTTGAAATTCATATTTGCAAAATATTTGGTTTTTTTTTGGGTGGTCAAAAGGGGCTAAACCCCAAAAGATTAAAAACTTCTAAGAAAAGAAATACAAGAAACATTGTGTAACAGATTATGTATAGCAATTTACATATTGATTTTATTTAAAATTATTAAATTTGATTGATTTCATGTTAAATTGAAGGAAAATAGGGGAAAAAATATGAGAAGAAAATTATCAGTAACAATTATAATAGCTTTTGAGGAAAGTTCAAAGACTTTATTTATTTATTTATATATAACACGAATGGTTTTGAATTTATAAACATAAATAGCGAATGATAAATATGTAAAGACTCTAAACAAGAAAGGGGTTTTTGGAGTGGGGAGGAATCATGGCAGGGTCGATCAATACAACGTGCAACAATACCAATAGCGTATGATTTTTTATTTTTTTTTAGGGTCTATAAATACTTGTATAGGACTTCTAAATGATTTGATTTTCTTTCAAGAATAGTAAGGTATAATTTTTAAGATTAAAATAAAATTTGTAAAATATTTAAGTCGGTCTTAATAGTTCTATTAATGAATTAAAGGACACCGAATATATTATAAGAAAAAAGATTAAAATTCAAATCCGAAAAAACTAACGACTCTTGCAAAGAAATCCTTACCCTATGTTTGGAACAAATAAATGAAAAGAAAGAAATGAAGTATATCGAAAAAGTTTATCTCATTTGAAATATATATAAAATGGAAGGAAGAAGTATATTTGAAATATTTTATGGTACCTACTTAGTATCTCTTTCTTCTCAAATTAAAAAGAAAACATCATAAATTCATGGATTGATGTAAAATGAAAATAATTCATCTACTGTCATTTTTCAATTATTATTAATAAACATGTATCGTTAGCGTGAAATTATTTTATATATACAATCAATTATAATTATTTATAATATAATCATTATCTCAAATAATTACAAAATATAATAATTTATAAAAATTAATAATTTTAATTGTTCGTTAATATAAAATTAAATTTAAAGTATAATATATTTTGGCTTCAAAGTATACTTTTTTTTTTCTTTTTCTACTGACTTTTCATTCCTACCAAACACCTAATTAATGATATAAATTTTTTAGTACTTTTACGTTCTTTTCCACTTTTTTCATCTCATTTTCGATCCTAAATCAAACAAATTGTTATAAATGAAAAAAAAAGATGCCAATAAAGAAGAAATGAAATAAAGATTGTTTGACTAAATACGCCAAATGCAGTCGTAAACGTAAATGGAATGAAATAACTAGTAATAAAATGAAACGTAAAATGAAAAGAAAAAAAAGATGAAGGAACCTTAGTCAGCGTAGTAGAAGACGTGTCCATGAACTCAGTATTTAAGAATCAACATGGCTTGGTTGACGATTTACTACGTGTCAATTTCAACTTTCAAGTAAAGTAAAGTAAAGGCTGTGTGTGATATACTACTATAGTGGTGGTTGCGGGTTCATCTTGCTTGCTGCATCTCTTTACATGTGAAGTTATTATTATTATTATTATTATTACTATTATTATTATTATTATTATTATTAGTAGTAGTAGTAGTAGTAGAATTAATCTTCTTCCTTATACTATCAATGGAATGAATTGATAATAATATCACTACCTTCCTTTTTCTCATAAACTCTGTTTGATCAAGCAGTCTTTTGAACTTTATTTCATTCCAACTTAAATGCTAACTGCTGATTATTAAATCTCCCTCCCTTTTTTGCCACACACAAACACACAGGTCAATCCTTCTTCTCTTCTCTTCTGTCCCCACCACCACCTTTACTATTCCAATCGTATCAGATTCCTCTTTTCTCTCTCGTTTTTTCTGCATTATTCTATTTTTAAATTTTTAAATAATAAATCATTATAATTATAATTATAATTATAATAATATAACAGATCGTTTTGTTGACTAGACCAAGTAAAATTGACGTCGCTAACTCTTCTTCTCCGATGGCGATTTCCGACGAGCCTTCAACTGTAGGCAACGGCGTCATCCGAACCGGCTCGGTTCTCAACCATTCATCCGACTTGCGCCGCAGGCCAAGCGCAACTTCCGTCAACGGCTTCTTCGATTCGACTGCCACTGTCGAAGGCGAGAGTTCCGGTGAAGAGTTAGTGAAGGATTCTAGTTCCGACGACTCTATCAGCAGCGACCAACACAACGTCGTAAATCCAGAACTAAATCGATTGCCTGATATTTCTGCAATCAAATTTGCTTACCGTCCTTCTGTCCCTGCTCATCGTAGAATCAAGGAAAGTCCTCTCAGCTCCGACAACATTTTCCGGCAGGTTGTCGACGTTAACTTATGCTTTTTTCAATACTTTTTTTTTTTCCTTCCAAGTTAGTAGATTTTGTTTTTTATTTTTAAATTAGATCAGAATTTGACGTGAGATTATAAATTGAAAGGAAAACAAATTAGTTGAACGAATAGAGCAAAGTCAAACCGCATTATTATCATTTAAAAGATGGAATGTGAAAACATTAGAAAATATATGTATAGTGTGCAGTAGTACTACTTGTGGCAAATTCTATAAGTTAACTATTCTTCTCGTCGACGAATTAAGTTTTGAAGTACACTTCGTTTTCTTTTATTTTTATCAAACTGATCTCGATAGAGCTATTGTCTCAGCCATAAAAACCAAAAGAACCAAAAGGACAGTTGACTTATACATCTGAGGAATGCCGTCAATCATCTTTAGAGGTTTAGATGATTTTTTGAGCACTGGTCTTCATCCACCATAGCATCCGCCATTAGTTGTTAGTAGTATCCATTTATGTTTAGAATTTAATGGAATGGGATTGTAGTAGTACTAATAGAATTTAATAGAACCTGTTATTTCAAACCTACTACTGTGTTTTCAGTGTTATGAAAAAGAAGCCCTGCCGACCAGGTAATTGAATTTCTTTACTAATTATTCAATCAGTTGCAGAGTCATGCTGGCCTCTTCAACCTCTGTATTGTAGTGCTTGTTGCAGTCAATAGCAGACTTATCATTGAGAATTTAATGAAGGTTTCACTCTTCCCTATTTAATATGATCAAGGTTTCTTTATTATGGTCTTCATAAAGTTTGGCAGTTTATTTTTTGGCCCTTTTAATATGTGCTTTATTTGTTCTGCTTCTTCAGTACGGTTGGTTGATTAAGACTGGCTTTTGGTTTAGTTCAAAGTCATTGAGAGATTGGCCCCTCTTCATGTGTTGGTAATGAGTGTGGCAAATTCTTTTAATTATTAATTTTGAGGATTGTGTTAGGATTGTTTCTTTACACGTAATTTGAAAGTAAGTGGTTTATGCTTGGTTTGCAGTCTTACTCTTGCAATATTTCCTTTGGTGGCCTTTATAGTGGAAAAGTTGGCACAGCAAAAGCGTATCTATGAACCAGTAAGCTATAAGCCCAACTGTGCTTTTATTAGATTTTGAGGGCTTGGGGGGGACCACATGAGATTCTTATTTTCTGTATAGCTAAAATCTTTTTGAAATATTGTTGATTGTGCTGTGGGTGTTCTATTTCAAACCATGTAATAAATATTTAATACATGGAAATATTTACTTCAATTTTTGCAGATTGTTGTTCTACTTCATATAATCATTACAACAGCTTCCATTCTCTATCCTATTTTAGTAATCCTCCGGTCAGTTTTTTTCGTGTATTCTTCAGAATAAATTTTGGAGCTTCAATCTAGATCCGTTGCCATTCTTTCTGTTTTAACACTTCTAATTAAATTATCGGTCCATTTTGATTGAATTTGCTAATGGAATATGAATGTAGAGAAGTATACAAGGATAGTATTTTTATTTAATTGGGAACCTGGAACCGTCAGCTCCTATTTCAGTATCAATATGATAAACTAACAAAGTGAAGGATGAAAAATTCAACAATGGTATAGGTACATAGGTGTTACAGAGACCTGTTAACACTCCTCACAACTGCTACCAAACTATCTGATAACAGCCAATTCCCCTACTGTCCTGCTTGTTGTTTTTCTAATGTAAACCTTCTCTATTAGAGGTCTACTGTCACTATGACATCGTCTTGCACAGGAAGTATATACATAATTCCTATAGTTAGTTCGTTAGAGGGTTAGGGTGTGATTTAATAAATAGGAAGAATGAGGAAATAGAAAGGTGTGATTATTTGGGAGGGTTTGGGCACACTGGAATCAGCCGTTGAGTGTATATAAATCTATCTTTGATTCCCTTTGATTCCTTCTGATCACTTTGATTCCCTTTTTCCTAATACAAATCTATCTTTTTCCATTGGTTCTGGATGTTTCTCCACCTAATACCAGTTGAATATATCAGAAGTTTAAAAGCAGTAATTTTAATCATTAAATATGGAGAAATATGAAGCCTTTGGGTGAACCATAGTTCAATATTTTGTTCTTAATTCTTATAATGTTGGAATTGTATGTCTTGCAAATTATTATTGGAAATTTGAAATGGTTAAGTCAATTAGCAAAATGGGAAAAACGGAAAAGAAAGAAAAAAACTGAGAACAAGAGCATGCCTTCCTTATTTTCCTAATGATACAGGTAGCCTGTTTGTAGAGATGTTAGTTCTTTAAAGTAAAGATGACTAATGAAGGGATAAATAATTACATACTTGTGCATTCTTTGTCATTTCAATAGATAAGGCTATAGCAAAGATGCTCGTCTTTCTCTGCAGGTGCGATTCTGCTTTTATATCAGGCGTCACACTAATGCTACTTGCTTGCATTGTATGGTTAAAACTGGTTTCTTATGCTCATACAAACTATGATTTGAGAGCAGTTACCAATTCAATTGAAAAGGTAATATTTGTGTTCCCCTTGTAAGTTGGTAACTAGTGCAGAATATCATTTCAACATTTTTGTAGAATAAATACTTGAAGACGAGGATATGGCACAATCTATGTGGTGGTCAATTTTAAAACAGGAACATTCTGATTTACTAAGCTGTAGCTTTCGGATTTCATGTTCTCTTAACACATCATCAGATGCTAATAGATTTATTTCATCATCATAAGAATTACTTCCATTCTGAATGATAATCTCTTCAGATGTGTGAATGTGTGTGGTATGTTAGTGTTCGTTTTGCCCTCCATTGAATCTTGTTTTCTGTGTTACAGGGAGAAGTGCTTCCCAATACTGTGAATATGGACTATCCATACGATGTGAGCTTCAAAAGCCTGGCTTACTTTATGGTTGCTCCTACATTATGTTACCAGGTAGCAGCTTTGTTCTGTGATTTATTTTACTTTTAGGATGGAGTTTTCTTTTGACTTGTCACTGTTTCCTCACTTAGTTTCACTATATTTACTCGTAGTGATATTTGGATCAATTAGCTTAATTGGTAGTGGGGAGAGTATGAACAGTGGTACTTATCCCCTTGGTACCAAGTTTTACTCTTATTGAAGGCAAAAACTCGCTAGTTTCCAACAGGGAGCGAGAAGCTCGTGAATAGTGTCTGTCAGTGGGCCCGGGCTGTTACATTTATCTCATTAGATTGCTTTTAAGCACGATCATATGGACTTTTTGATATATCTTCAGTATAGAATATGATTAAACTTTTTATTGAACAGTCTCAGAATATGCCATGCACAGATAATTGTTATGCTGCTACAAAATTGAATTCTCTTCTAACAGGCATAACTTCTGCGTGATCACTTGATTAATAGGAAATGCATCCAATTCTTATCCTGCTTTTTCTTTTTGTCTTCAGATGTTGGCATTTTGATCTCATCCATATTACACTTAATAGATATTCCTTTTCTCTTGGCATGCCTTTATAGTAGACAACCAAACAATTTGCAGCATCAAATACAAACTCTATAGTAGAACTCCCAAGATAATTTTTCTAGGTTCCCTTGTACATTCTATTTGTTCAGAATTCCCAACATTCCCTTGCATTCCACAAGTTACTGGACCAAATTCTGCTAGTCATATCTAACTTGTATTTCGCAATCACTTGTGTTTTATCCTGGTTGCTTCTCGGTTTTATATATTTAGGGGATGAAGTTCTTTTAGGGGATTGCCTACTTCATTCTAACTAGTGTGAAATTATAAAATGTAGCATACATTTCTTTTGCTTTTTGAGGATATTGTACTGCCTTTGTTGTTTTTTATTTGAGTGTTGATATCCTAGGTTGCAGTCTGTTTGTTGTTTTTTTGCATTTTCCCACATAATTGTATTTCACTTCTTTTAATTATCTAGGAGCAAAATTTCTCTCAATGTTTCCCACATGTATCTTGTTCTCATTTATCACATGTGCTATGAACTATTGTTTTAGCCAAGATATCCTCGCACCGCTTTTATTCGAAAGGGTTGGGTGTTACGTCAACTTGTCAAGCTGATAATATTTACTGGAGTTATGGGATTTATAATAGAACAAGTAAGCAGTCCCTGTTAATAAATTGTGTTAACTTTCTTTTCTTTTTTTACATTGTTGTATTTTAACTTTACCAATTCTGCAGGTATTCTGACAATGTTTTGATCATATTGCAGTATATTAATCCTATTGTACAAAATTCCCAGCATCCTTTGAAGGGAAACCTTCTATCTGCCATCGAAAGAGTTCTGAAGCTGTCTGTTCCAAATTTATATGTGTGGCTCTGCATGTTCTACTGCTTTTTCCACCTTTGGTATTTCATCTCTTATTTAGTTAAACATGCGTGGTATTTCGTATAAAATATTAGTATGGTTTCACTTGTGATAAATTGAAAACATTGAAGTTCTAGTTTCTTGCGTTTAATGTTTTGACTTCTGTACCCTGCAAATTTTCTTATGTTGATAATGTCATCTATATGTAATTGATTGATCTTTCAAGCGATCCTCAAAACCATACTCATCTTTGTATAAACCCTCAAAGTGCATCATTGATGGGAAGATCTTAGCTGATCGAAGTTGCATTTATAGACCGTTGTTGTTTGAAGTATATGCTCCATAGCATGCAAAATCATTTGTATAGCCTCTCTATGGTGCACCACCCAGGAAATTATGGAATGGTCTGATCCATATAGCCGGCCTCACTTAGTAGAATATAAAGTTTAATAGTCGTTGCCTTTGGTGCGCCACTCATAGGAAACTTATGCGATGCTCTGAATCAGATACACAAAGGAATTGGAGAGCTTTTTTTTATTGATAAATTTGAAAATTTTACATGTGTGCTGTGACAATATCTTATTTTTCTTCATTTATACTCTTTTTTATTTCATTAATAAAAAATTTCTTTTAAAAAAATTGTCTGTCTACACACAATTAATGCTGATCTGTATGTCATAGTTCTGGATGTTGGAAGTATATGATTGAACTTAGTATTTTCAGATTTGATTAGTATCTGAGACAGTTTATCCTTGCTGTTTGAATGTAGGTTGAATATACTGGCAGAGCTGCTTCGATTTGGTGATCGTGAATTCTACAAGGATTGGTGGAATGCCAAAACTGTTGAAGAGGTAGGTTCTTTACCCTAATACGTTGTTTATTTACAACATTTTCATTATTTCATGACAAATTTGTGACATTTTTTGTTGGATGTATTTGTGCCGCCCTGTCATCAGTATTGGAGGATGTGGAATATGGTATGTCTTTCTCATATTTAGTTCTGATGATCAAATTGTTTAAGCCTAAATAAATTATTCTGAAATTTCATGTCATAACACATCAGTGATTTTTATTACTTTTGAGTGGAGTTCTAAATCATTAGGGTACAACTGAATGGATTCTTTCACTTTGCAGCCTGTTCACAAATGGATGATTCGCCACCTATATTTTCCATGTTTAAGGACTGGTATACCCAAGGTAATCAAGCATCTTCATGTGTTACTAAACAAACCCCGAACTTATTCAGTCTAAACACTTCTTAGGTGTGGATGGAAAATTTATTTTTGGATATTGTGGTCTGTGTCTACCATCTCAATTTATTGTTGCCGAATTGAAATTAACATCTTACTTCTGTCCTAATAAACATATAATTTTGTACAAACTTGTCAAAGAATTTTTGTTACGTGAGTTTTAGTTACACACACACACACTATTGAATGCCACTATATGTTTGATGCAATTTGGGAGTTATATGTAGAATGTATTCAATTGATAGACAATAAGGCTACTACTCTATTTACTAAATGTTTACAAAACTGATTTCTCTCCCTCTCCACTTGTGTCCTATTTATTTTGTATTCTAATTCCCTCTAACTACTAATCAACTAACTACTCTAGCTGTCATTAACTAACAAATTCTTATCTTCTATCCAAACACTTTACTTATTTTCATGATGACCTTGTTATATATGTTTTTTCTTCTATGTTCTTTGTTTTTAAGCATTTCTTACCATTAGAATTGTTTCTCGTCGGTTGATATTTGGATTGGCTCTTCACTTGTTGAACATATCGATATGTTATTTTTTAGTGTGGAGTTCTAATACATTTTATTGCATTTTTTATCATCATATTGTACAGGGTGCTGCTGTTTTAATCGCCTTCCTGGTTTCTGCTTTGTTCCATGAGGTTGTTCATCTTTTTTGGCAGTTATATTTTGACATGGCAGTTTTGTTTTCACTTATATTTTCTAGTTTCTACCGTTCTACCTGTGTTGTCATTATATTTATTTTGGCACCAAAATTCCCCTCAATACACTAGATGGTGTGTGTCTTTAGCTGCGAATCATTTTATGTTCATGTTGTTTTCAGTCAATCTTCCATTTATTCCTCCTAATAAAAAGTATGCATGTAAATATGAATAACTTATTTGCTTGCCATTGACAACCAGAGCTTCACAATTTTCTCACGGTTTTTATTCTATCTGACTGCAGCTGTGCATCGCCGTTCCTTGTCACATATTCAAATTGTGGGCTTTTAGTGGAATTATGTTTCAGGTAAAATCAAACTACCATATTGTTCTTTTGTTTGCTTACATGCAATAAATTGAACTCAAGTGAGGGTCGGCCTAGAAAAAGAAACAACGTTATCTCTGTTTCTGTTGTTCTTTGATGGCTGAATGTAAGAAAATGTTCTGTAGAGTAAGAAATTCGCTCTATCTTTGGAATAATAGTTGATAATCATAATTATCATCCATATTATTAATATTGGTTCACTTGACATGATAAGGAATGTCTTTTTTTCTAGGTTCCGTTGGTCTTGATAACTAATTATCTGCAAAATAAATTCAGCAACTCAATGGTAAGTGTGTTATATACGTATATCGGTGTGTGATAAGGTATCTTATTGTTCGTTATCTTGAAGTTGATTCATTGGTTTATTCGTATTGTTAATTTCTTCATGCCAGGTTGGAAATATGTTTTTTTGGTTCACATTCTGCATTCTTGGTCAACCGATGTGTGTGCTACTATACTACCATGACTTGATGAATAGGGAAAGCAAACTTGACCAAAGCTAGCATACCATTGCATCACTATCTTTGAATTCATCTTGATCCATCCATATATACTTATTAACTCAATCAACTCCCCTGGCAATCTTATCAAAATGTAAATTTTGAAGCAATGCTCTGGCATTGATGGCTACCAAGGTACAGTATAACTAGTTAGAAGGATAGTTGTAAATGGTTTGTGTACAAAATATTTATTCCTTCCTAGTTTTGAAGCTCCACGGATGATATTTCTCTTCTCTTTTTGGCCCAACGGATCATGTTTATTAACATATGATATATTTTTTCTCTAGATAGATATAGTCATAATTTGTATCTTATAATTTTAAGAGAAATACTAATAAGTTTCCTTAGCCCTTTGGGTCTTTTACTGTTGTGTTTTATCATTATATCTCAAGTTAATTCTTTATGTCGGTAAACATGTATAGTATTGTGTCAAACCTCACTTTTCTATTAGTTTTTGTCAATTTTGTCCCAAAAAATAGTTTGTCAATATATTGCTTTTTTTCCTCAGACAAATCGTTAATATTCTTTCCGTAATAAATATGTTTTTTTTATTACTGAAGACTATATTGAAAAGAAAAGAAAAGTAGATAATATGTTTAATGTATTTACTTTGTATATTGATATTGCAAAAGTATCTTTTTAGTTTGTGTATAACTCTTGTTTTTTGTCTCTCAAAGATAAATTAGTACTATGCATTTATCAATTTGAAATGAGACTTATATTTTTAGATAACTATTTTTACTAAAGGGTGTTTAAAATTTTATTTTTTTTGTAAGATGCTTATAATTAATTTGGTCTGTAAAAATGTATGTGTTATTATTTTAGTCATTGAAATTTGTGAATAGGTAAAATCATCGTAGAAATTGTAGGAGGCCAGTCATTTTAGTTCTTTAGTTTCATTTAAGCCTACGAGACACGTTAAATGTATTTGTGGCACCCGACATCATATATTCATGTCATTGCCACATTATCATAGAAGCAATAAAATATAAAGAGGAAAAACCAATTATAACAATTATCCAAGCATCTATTCTCTTTCCTATCCATCTCTAGCATTCTCCCTCCACTTCTCTTTTGGAGATTCACCGCTATGAATTTGGTTGGTATCTAGGAGGAGGAAAATAATGGATTTCAATTAGTATAGGAAAGAAGAGTTGAGATTTCAAGGAGGAGGAGGGCTAAAAACATATACACACGTCTCTTTTTTATTTTTTATACTAAACAATTCATTAAATATATTTTACTTCTCATATTTCTTTCTTCTCACTTTCTTTTTTCAAAATCCAACATTAAATTTTTGTAGAATTTATTAATAATTAATTTATTAATATATTACATTTATCTTATAGTATGTGTCTCATTTCTTAAGATAATTATTGAGTGTACTAATTTTTATAACAGATTGAATTTCATTTAGTACAATATTCTTATTAAGAATAGTTAAACAAATGTCCTTAGGACATTTATTAAACAAATAAAAAAGAATATTTGATTTGAAAATAGCAATTATTATAATTCTAAAATATTAAATAAACAAATTTTAAAATTTTATTGTGATATTTAGATTCTTAAAATATACCTAAAAACAATTATTAATATTTTCCATACACTCTGAAATATAAAAAATGCTAACCAGACTGAATGTGTTTAGGAGATTGATTAGCATTAGCACGAGGATAAATGTGGTTTATAAATATAAGTGGAATAAATAATAAATTAAACACCGACGGAAGAGCATAGTAGTGAGCGGGCCTGAAAGATATAGTAGTGTAAAATTAAGAAAGCATAGACATAATAGTTAGTACTTAGTAGTTAGAGTACACACACATAAAAAAAAAAAAACATAAACTTCTCTGGCTTCACTTCCTGCTCTTCACTACACAAAAAACATTCAATTCAATCAAAATGGAAGATTTCAGATCCAAATCGTACGGTGATGGAAGGATGCAGCAAATTGAGACCTACTCTGCACCTCAAAACGGAGCAACTACTACTACCGTCTATGGCATGCAAGATCTACGTTGTTACAGTGCTTCTTACACCTCCTCTGTTCACCCAACACAAACCCAAAACCAACCCCAAATTGGTGCTACTACTAACGATGTTAAATTCAAGAAAGGAAAATCCACAAATGGGTCAACTTCTAAAAGTTGGAGCTTTAATGATCCTGAATTGCAGAGGAAAAAGAGGGTTGCTAGTTACAAAGTTTATTCTGTTGAAGGTAAACTCAAAGGTTCTCTTAGGAAGAGTTTTAAGTGGATTAAAGATAGGTGCACCAGAGTTGTTCATGGTTGGTAGGTTATATAAATTAAGGGTCTTGTCTTGCTATTTAAATTGAAATTGAAATTGAAATTAAACCCTTATTTCTTATTTGGGGGTTTCTAATTTTGGTGCCGAGTCACCATCTGAATTGAAATTTCAATTGGGGTTTCACATATATTATATATATGAATAATTGTTATTTGTTTGGCTTGTTTATTTATTGGTTATTGTTTATGTCAAGGATAATTGGATTGTAATATATTATGGAAGAGAAATTGTGATTCATGTCTTCAATGTAGTTTGTTTTTGCAAAGAATGTTGTAAGTAATCATCTTGTTTGTTGGTGAAGTGTCACTTCAATTGCAAGATTTTGATATTGTAATTTAAGGGACGGAGTTCCAATCTGCTTGGAGTTGATTGTAAAATAATTATTAGTGTCATCTTAATTAACAATAATATGATGATGTTGATTTAGTGCTGTAATGGAAATTTCCTTTTTTATCTCTTTGTGGTTGTGGGCTTTTAATTCCTTCTACTGTGTTGGACCTGTCATTTTTAACATTTGTTTTTATTATTATTTGGATAAAATTACTTAGTGCATGCATGTTGAATAATCACTATTCCACTTCTTGTGTTTGAAGTGTCGGAGAAATCTGTTATGTGGCTCACTTGTTTTCTGAAATATTCTTCTTTTTTCCCTCTTGTGAAAATTGATCAACTTTTTAGGCTTTTTTGGTGTAATTTTTTTGTTTGAATGGTTGGAGTTTCAAGGTACATAAGGACATCTTTTTTAGTTATCTACATAATTATAATGATATGGTTTCAGCACATGAAGAAACATTTGGATGCTCATAGGTAACATTTTCTGAACACTTTTAAAAAAAGTATTTATTTACTTTAGTGCAGGAAAACAATGCTAGAATGAGTCAGTCATGGCTCGAATGAGGCTTTTTTTTTTGTCAGTAGAGTCGAATTTGGTATTTTAAGGTTTACAACATTCATATTAATATACACTATGCACCAACCACTTGTACAAGACTTCGGTAGTAAATGAGACTTGTTGATTATGAGAACTTTATTGGATTTGGAATGGCATTTTATTCGTTACCCTGAAGATCACTAGGAATTATGAGGACATGACAGATCCAAACTGGAGGGAAATTTTTTAAGGTCAACTTGTTTTGGTAAACGAGTGTGATTTATATTAATGTTTCTTTTGTCCCGTGAAGATAGTTCAGTTGGTGAATTAAGTGATGTTAAAAGAGTTTTAGGTAGGAGGTCCCAGGTTCAATCTCGAAAACCAGCATAATCTAACTTACTAGCATTTATCTGTAAAAAATATTACTGTTCTTCTCAAAGATAGTTAATATTTACGAGCAAATTCTTAATGATTCTTCATAATTTGAAGTCTTTAAGCAAAAGAGTATTTCTTCTTTTTCTCCAAGGGATAAATGGGATTTGATGTCATGATTTGCTAAGAAACTTGTTCGCTAAATGAAATTATTGGAGTTAACCTTATTGTTGATTGTTTTCAATTGTAAGGATATTCACCAAAGAAACCAACAGACTCACTGGTTATTAGCTGAAGTGCCTACTATAATCATTTGACAGTAAGCCATCTCAGTCTCAACAGAAAAATCAATAGCTTATTTTACTACCCTCAACTTTTCTATCTATCACATCAGGTAGAATTTCAACATGTTTCCTTAGCAGATAATATTAAAAAAGGAATGTTAGCTCTCAAACACACTCTTTTAAATATAGTCTCATATATGGACTATTCCCATTTTTTATTCCTTTACTTGGTTACCACTAGTTACTACCAAATTGAGAGATTTTAGCCTTTATTATTTTAAATATTTGGACTTTAAATGTTCATCTCTTACCCTCACCCTCTAAATGAAAACTGTCGCTGCTCAATTCTCTGAAAATAAATTCACCACTCTAAGTTCATGTTTATTTAGGTCTGGAAAAAATAGGCCATTTCTTGTTTGAGTTGAATAGATATCTTTTGTAGACACTCATAGATCACACTTCTAGTTGTTGGTGTGTTTACTGTTCCACCACACTTTATATTGAGAAGATGGGCCAAATATGTCAGAAGCAAACATCATAAACGAAAAATGAATGGAGATATTTTTTCCAACAGGGATAAATTTGAATGTTTATGTGAAAAGGACGTTGAATTTATCAAAGAAGGATCAATAATTTACTTGATCATTAATGGACACTCAATGAGGCCTTGAAAGTGTGTAACTGGTAAAAACCTTCAAAAATTGAAAAGATCAGAAAGTCATATTTTTAGTGGCCTTTCAACTTTATCACGTTTTTACAATGTTCTAATTTTAACATGATTTCTAATTGTTGTGATATGGATTGAGGTATGGACTTTTTCAAAGAGAAACAATAGATATCGCTAATGTTTCCAATAATGAAATCTATTTAATACACCTATAATGTTCATTTATTAAAACTATTGTACCTTTAGTTTAATTAGCAAAAGAAATTACAATTACATGATTAATAGTCCTAAATGAAATCATACATTTAAATAGGGAAGTGGTAAAAGAAATTCTCATTCACGAATAATACAACTATAAATCTAGTTTATATGTTCAACAAAAACTTTTGGACAATGAAATCATATATTTTAAGAGAAAAGTGGTAAAAGAAATTCTCATTCATATGAATACAAACTATAAATCTAGTTTAAATGTTCAACGAAAACCTTTTGACCTATCAAAATAAATGTCATACAAGTTTATCATGAAAGAAGTCAACTAGAAAAAAGCTGGAGAGATAATATGATTTCAGCTTGATAAGAACCACACAAGGTAAAACATTCCATGTTCCTAATACCAGAATAATTTCCAGACACTTGCATCGTGGAAACTAAAGGAATATTATCCCACAAGAATACAATGGCTAATTACATTTGATAATTTTGACCTTTGTGGTCCACGTGACCATGTAAACATCTGGTAAACCAATACAATAACTCACAGGAAAAGATGTTAAAAACTCAGTGTTCCGGCCAGAAGTGAAGTGCCGATTAAACTTGAACTTTACAGTAAAGCACAATCCCTCGTTTGATCAGATGAGTTAATACAAGACCTGGAATGCCAAGTTCAGATCCAAATTTACTCACAGCTCAACTTCACAACATAAGCAATGTTTGCTTTTGCTATCAACTCATTAGTCATTAGATGAGAAGAAGTTGAGATATTAATAATGGGTCCTCTCATCAGTCTCTAACTGCAAACCCTCCATGCCCCTAAGGGCACTGTCATAATTTTTCGCTTGAGAAGCACTTCTCCCAACCGGTGCTACTCTCTTGGGATCAGAAGATCCAATTGGTGAACTTCTTTGCCCGCCCAAAATTCTGTGTGCTGCTCCAGGGCTAGCCTCAGCAGTGCGTGTACGAACCTCTGACTCAGCACCAACAAATGCATCGCGACTACTAGAAACAGCAACTCGCCTAGATGATCCACTTGACTGACCCAAGACATTGGCACTTGATAACTGCATGATGACAGATGAGGCAAATATTGAGTTCACAAAAAAAAAAGCTAATGTTGCATGTGAAATCTGGCATAAAATTAAATTTAGAATCATCTTACAGACCCATAACAAGGATCTGATTGGAAAAGGAACCATATACAAAATATGCACTGTATGGCTTTATTTGCGAGGGCTTTCAAGAAAAGGAATCAGTGGAAGGGATGATAGTCTCCATCTTGCATGGGGGATTATTTTCCTCCTTAGTAAAACTAAAATCCTTCATATAGGGGGTAACCCAAAAATTAAATAGTGGGAGAGTTTAACTCTAAATTACTTGCCTATTTTAATAATACTCTAAAAAAAAAATAATCATAAACATTTTCCCCCTATTCAGCATAACCTCATCAATACCAGCAGAATATATGGTGACTGAATTTCTATTATGAGAAACTTACAGTATTTAAAATGGGTCCTGACATTCTGCGCCTTGAGGAATCCACCGAAACCAAACCAGGGGGTTGCCCTTCTTCTGCTCCTGTATGAGACAGATCATTAGAGTTCACCAATATCATTTAAACTTGGGTGAAAAAGTTCAAGGGACGTGTCATTACAAAACCTAGTTCAATAGGTAGTTGTAAATATACTTAATAAAACAATTGGAAAAAAGCTATAAATCCAATAGTTCTGTAGAATGAATAAAAATTAAAAAGGAATAACATTTAAGTAAAGAAAATATCAGAAATCAAAGATCGATCACATCTGACAGTTCAATAAAGGCATCTAACATAACTATAAAAGAAATCATACACCTCAGAATTGTTTTGGTCTTAATTTTAGGGCAAGGAGGTGGTGCCGCAGTTCAGTGCACGAAAAAGCCTCTGAGCTCATAAAGCACATTCAGGGCTCACATTTATCTCACCCCAAAGAAATGAGAGGAGTCTCAAACATGCAACTTATTAGGCACAAGATCCTGCCTTACTCCATTTGACCAACCCCTTGAGGTTCCACTTCAGAACTAAATTCACTGAACTACAATGTGATAACTGATAAATGGATATACAGATAAAAATATTGAAGGCTCATTACTCTTACAGGGGATCTTAAATAAACTACCTGTGTGTCTATCAGCATTGGTAACAGCAGGTGGCATTGCAGAACTGGTTCCCGCACTAGGACCCTAAACAAAGGCGAGCATCTATGAGTTCTATCCATTGCAGATGACATAATAATCACAGTTGGGGAAGAAAAAGAAAAACAATTACAATGGCCCGTGCTGGAGGTGTGGCAAGCTGTGATTGCTGATACTTCAAGATGGTCCAGTCAAACACATAATCAAACTGGAATCCTGTTCAAATGTTAATTTAATAACATATGCAACTTTAAACAATGATCTTACATAGACTCAAATGCAAAATATAAGAGAAAGCATGCAGTAGACAAACTTGAGAAGTAAGGAAAAAGAAATCCATTTTGTATAATAATTTCAAACCTTCACGAATAAACAGATCGCGAAATATTCTTTTGAGATAAGCATAATCTGGCTTATCATCAAACCTTAATGAGCGGCAGTAATGGAAGTATGATGCAAATTCTGTAGGATAACCCCGACATAAGGCCTGGAATAAGCAGTAAATTCTTAGTGTAGGTCATGAAGGAGTAGATAACATAAGCACTACAAAAGACTGATTACAAATTAACTTACTTCAATGGATGTAGAAACCTTTTTTTCACTGATTCTCTCATACTTCTGTTTCTTGGTTCCTGCTTTAAGTCCCTGCCAAGGAAGACTACAAAGAGAACACAAATCAGATAAAAATACACAGTGCTGGCAGACAGCAAAGTATAGGTAGACATTAATAATCACCTTCCTCTAAGGAAGTACATCAAAACATAACCAAGAGATTCCAAATCATCTCGCCGACTTTGTTCTGTGCATCAATCACCAGCGAAGTAGAAGTATTAGATAAGAAAATTTAACCATTCAAAATACAAGTTCAATGAAGAATCACGAACTAACACATACCAATGCCAAGATGAGTATTCATGCTAGCATATCTTGCAGTTCCAGTCAAATTTTTATTTTCTCTGTAGTGTTGATAATTAAATAGATTAGCCACATCACCCCAAATAATGGTTTTCAAATAGCAGCAGCTAAGTCTACACTTTCAAAATAAATTGCTGAAATATTGATGATATTGCTACAACAGTGATAAGACTCATAACATGGCCCTAGAATCAAGAAACCAGAAACTAGTGCTGTGCATATTACACTTCCCACCACCAAGGCACCAACCCATCAGCTTAATAAATTATATCGTAAAAAATCATATCAATGAAAAATGAAAGTTGATCACAATATTATAAAATTATGAATGGTTTAGGAAGAATGGGATCACATTGCATGCATAAATTTCAAGTTTTTTTTTTTTTAACTGAGAGGATTTGCTAGCAGATGCAGGCATAGAAGACCCACAGTTTCAGGAAATACCGTGCGTTGAATTTCTACTATCAGGAATATATAAGGATGGTCTATAACTAAAAGTCAACAGATCATTCTTGGGCAACAAGTTTTATAGTGTATTTGTCTCCTTACTCACAATTTACTAGTTAGAGTCCTGGTCTAAGCAGAGACAATGGCATTATTATCGCGTGCCAGGGATGGGATCATAGGAGCTCTCAGAGAATATATGAATTCATGATCAAGTTAACAATCAAATTTAGAGTCCAGCCTTTTTAAGGTGGGTTAACAAGAATTTAATGTTAGAAAACTTACAAGAAAATATCTATCTCTAATCTCACCACATCCTTAAGTTTTTTTTTATAGCTAAGTTACTATTTACAGCCAATGCCATACAGTAATTCTATCTCTATTTGAAGCATTAAACATTATTAACCAAACACTACCTGGAGTTAAGCAAGTTAAATACTATTATCGATAAGACTAAAAACTCTTGAAATCAATTCAGATTTAAATAAATTTATCTCAAATCTCAATGAATACAAACTCAAACAGTTCCAATTAGTTTCAATATGTATGCCATTGCCACATAAACCCTGGTCCTTGTCATATTCCCAGTTTAGCAGCTACCCGGAAATCACAAATTCCATATAGAATACAGCATGTGGAATCATTGATATGCTGGCATTCAGATCTTTGTCATATTAAAGTGAATATCCAGAAAAAAATGCAACAATAAGATTTTTGGTATGCATATACTTGGTGCTGTGATTGCCACTACAAGGTATGATGATGCATATTTATTTGATATTATATCCTCGATAAAACGATAATAGCACATCCTCCCAGAGTCTCAATCCCTAATCTTTATTCTTTCCACATATACAACTCTGCAATGTATGATACCTTGTAAAGCTACAACACAACTGTCATTGGATAAAAGTGGCACCTATTAGGCTATGATTATTAAACTATGCGACTTCACAGTAGGAGTGACCAAGATATGTACCGCACTAAATGCACACCAACTGAATCTTTATACCTGTAAGGAATGTGTTGATGGGTTGAACTATCTCTGTATTTCTTAGCCAGACCGAAATCAATAGCATAAACCTACATGCACATCGATATGCATTAAATACCCTCATATATGGAGAGAAAAAATAGAAGTACCATACAACACATCCAAAATACGAATTTTAACAACATTAATTACCTGGTTCGCACGCCTTCCTAATCCCATTAGAAAATTATCTGGTTTGATATCTCGATGTAGAAATGATTTCGAATGAATGAACTCAACACGGTTGATCTGGCAAAAAAAATAGGGGATTCTTAAAAATCATTAAACGAAAGAGCAGAAAAAAATGTAGTTTGCAAAGTCAACCAAGGCCTACCATTTGATCAGCAAGCATAAGAACTGTCTTTAGTGATAACTTTCTACTACAAAAGTTAAATAGATCTTCAAGACTAGGTCCCAGCAGATCCATCACTAAAACATTGTAATCTCCCTCCACTCCAAACCATCTAACATTTGGAATTCCAGCTGTCAAAATTAAAATTGAGTTAGAACTGACCATAAATTGTTACATATTTTTTGGTGGAGATGGGGGGGAATGTCCCTATGCTCCTTGCAGAAAGCACACAAAAAAGGTAAAACAATGTATATGAAGATAGTAATTACTTCCTCCCTGGAGAATTCTGTACAACTTGGACTCGTACAGCAACTGAGGATGCTTAGTCTTGACATTTTCCTATTCAAAAACACGGCAAGAAACGGGAAAAATTAAAAATAAGCTCCAGTGCACTTAAAGATATCAATAACCCAGTGCCTGCTTAAGACAAAATTCAACAAAAACCAATGCACATAATGTTTAGTCATAATAGTATGTCATTTTTTCCAATCAAATCCCAACCAAAGATATTCATCACAATCTTGAATCAGAGGGCCCCTGCTTATCTTTGCACTACTGCGTCCATGAAACAAAGTAGCAGCTCAGCTATTTTAACATTGGATACGAACCATAGAATATATTTACTTACGGGTAAGAACCTATTCTTTGCACAGTTTAAGTGCATCTGAGTGATACAGAATAACAGTTTTGAACTGGACAACAATTCCCTCTAACACAACTCTATTCTTTCGTTGCATTTACAACTTTGCTTCATGGCTAGCAAGCTTTTGAATGCAAAGCACCGTTTCTAAACGGTCAAAATGTTTTTCACAGTTATCTTCTTAAAAAAGCATCCTGGCACACAAGTTTTTCTTCATAACTATTACGCCGATGTCATTAAGAATGCCACACAAAATTTCATATCATAAACCCTTGCATATAATTCAGAGCAGGAACTGATATCACAAATCACCTTTCCTTAAACCCATTTCAGATTAATTAATATCACACACAAACAAAACCAAAATAAAAATTGAAACTTCAAATAAAGGCAAATAAAAAGTTGATGAGGAAAAAAACACTGAAACGGAAATAAAATCTGAAGAGCAATGGATAAACAAAACTTACAAGCTTAATTGCAACCTCTTCATTTGTTTGAATATTAGTACCTACACAATCAACAAAATCAAATCAAAATTATGAAAAAAAAATGCGGACAAAAAATCACCACCAGAAGAAAAAAAATATTCAACCTAAGTAGATCTCTCCAAAGGAACCGCTACCGATCTTCCTACCGAGGCGAAACTTATTTCCAACACGAGGTTCCATTCAAAAAGCGATAAAATTTGGAACCCTAAGCTAACCACAACCACCCTTAATTCAAAATGGAAATAATAATAATAATAATAAATGCTATATATTGTCAGCAGCAATAAATGGAATTCATGATTAAAAAAAGAAAAGTATAACGGTAGAATATGAAACGAACGAAAGAAATTGATGCGAGATCTAACAAGATAAGGATGAATTAAGAGTGATTGTGTATTAATGGTAAAATTGCAGAATTAGGTTAAAAGCATGATATAATGGTAAGGAATTGGATGAAAAATAAAGCGTAATAATAATAATAATATTAAGGAGAAGTGATTATGGGAATGGATTTGGATATGGTGTTGTTGTGGCGTGTTTGTGTTTGTTTTTGTGTTTCTCTCTCTTGCATTATGATTGAAAGCCACTAAAACTATTTCTGCAACCGTCGGTTCTTTTTAGTTTTTTCCCTTTGTCGGGCTTTGAAAGAAGGTCCACGCGTCTTGTTTACGCGTGGCGGTAGCTCCTTTGGTGTAGCTGCGTGGGAACTGAGTGCGACACACAAAGCTTTTCAGTCTCTGTAACGGGGTTGGGTCCCGTGAAACTAGTATTATCATTTTGAGAAGCCCACATGGGACGGGCTTGCGCTTACGTCGATAATTTTGTGTTACTTTTTTTCTAGTAATTTAATAACTAAAATCCCATACTTCTTTTTATAAATAATTTCATTAAAAAAAAAATTGGACGACAAATCAAAAGACAACTAAACAGAAATATAAAGTGAAATTGTTTCGATCCAACTACAATTTAGATTATAAAAAGTATATTTAGTTGAATAATAAAATACTCGATCGATTTTACATACAAACTTTCAAATTATGAAACCAATACCCCACTTATTTCCATCTATAGAACTCGATTCATCAACGTTAAATTTATAGCAACCACTAAATAAACATGTCCAACGAACATAAGGTATAGGTAAATAGGACATCCACTTAACACCTCGAACAACACTACACTAACACTACTAAAATTAACAATAGATTTGTGTGTCTTTTGAATGTTGGTAGTTGCATCTACATTAACCCTTTCTAATATTTTTTATTTCTAGCATCGTATATTTCATAACACAAGATCAACACATGTACAATCACAGTCTCATTTGCATCAATAATCTTTTTTTCAACCACTTGTAAAATGGTACGTATTTGTAATCATATGAATTAAATATTAGATATAAAGGAAATTCAAACATGTTTTGATCAATGACACACCATAAAGAGACGTAAAATTGTCTCGTTATGTTGTCCACAAAAAACACACAATGGATCTGAACTAATTCCTTTTTTAAAAAATATCATTTTTTTACTAGTATTTATGTATTTAGATTCCTCAAAACAAATTGAGTGTGTCTTAGAAACTTTTTATTTTCCACAACCTTTTCAACACTTCATGATAAATATCATGCAGTGAATTATGAGAGGTAGAGACATCACACAAAGCATTTAAGAAACAATACAAACTCTTCCCTTAAAAATTGTAGATCGTGAAATACCCCACACAAACTTATTTTGTAGTTGAGAGAAAAAAAAAGTGATAATTGAGTAATTTGTTGAGCTCCAAAGAGAATAAAAATTTCATTAATTAAAGGGACATTCCAACACTAGATATCATGATCTATGAGATCTAACACAAACATAATATCACAATTAGAAGGTTTAGGAGATCAAATCTTTTAACCGTTTTAATAAAAAAAAAAAAACCAAATATACTCTCATACATGAATTTGATGACCATCCCATACTCTCCAAGTACCAACTTTCTCAATAACACCCGGACGAGTTTAAAAATACTTCTCCATATATAACTTTGGCAATAACAAATTGAGGCTCGGATACTTTACATATAAAAAAGTGGAGAATTTCATATTTGAACTTGAACTTGTGCATATTTATCAATATAAGTGTAGCTATCAAGTGTTTAGGATATTAGAGATTAGTAGTTTCGCTTCTATTCATAAAAAAAATAATGGTTATACATATTTTATGTTCATCTAGTCGATGAATCTTTAACGTTTCAAACTATTTGCAGCAAATATTTTTTAAAAGATTCTTTTTTAATTTTGTGTGTTTATGACACATATTTAAATATATTTAAAGTAATTTATATACTTGGTGCAAACAAAATTAATAAATAGACGATGCATTTTATTTTTATCAGAATTACGTATGAATTTCAGACCTAGTAGTTGATTGACATGCAGCTGACATCGAAAAATTTCACACTAAACATTCACAACATTAATTATTAAAATGACTTATAAAAGTTAAGTATCATTCAATTGATTGCATAATAACATAGATAGCCATTGCGAGTTACATATATAATATATAAATCACTTGCGATATAATAACTGGGTATAATTTTCTAATTCTACATTAACTTTTTTATAATTTAATCTAATATTTTTAAATAGTAAATAGATTGTAATACAATAATTGAATTACATCGAATAAAATAAAGCGGTGTATATACAAAACAAGCATATCTATATATATCAGGGATGAAAACAGGTTAGGTCGTCCGCCAGGGTCTATGGTATATCCTACTTATGGTCTGACCTATTTAATAAAAAGGTTAGGCTCATACTGTTTTTTAAGTCTATTTATTTAAATAGGTCTGGCTGAGGCTTATAAAAAAACTTATTAGGCCTGATAGGCCGACCTATATATATTTTATTATTTATTAATATTACTTTTTATTATTATATTGATAATATTATTTTCTATTTTAAATTTTATCAATTAGGCAATCACTCAGTAATCATTACATATTCAGTAGTCGTTTCATATTCGGTAACGATCTATATTTGGTAGTTGTTCGATATTCGGTAATCATTCAATTAGTCAATCACTCAGTAATCATTCCATATTTGTTTAAGAGATAATAATAGGTGCGTTTGCTTCAGAAAAAAAAAAATCTATTATTTGAAATCAAAAATTATTTTTAGGGTTTAAAGGATGTTTGTTTCAGGTTTTTTTAAAATTATTTTGTTAGAAAAAATATTTTTTGTTTAATATATATAGAATACATTGATATTAGTATGTGAAGAGCATCATGTGGTATTAGTAGAACATTTAAATATTTTAATGTGAATAAGACTTTTAAATAGGCTTTTAGGTCAAGCCATAATTTTAAAAAGGTCAGTCCAGACCGAAAAAAAACCTATGATATATCGTAGACCACACTTAGGCCTAAAAAATAATTCGTTGGTCAGACTCAAGTATATATAATGATAAAAAAAAAAACTCATAAAAAATAGAAGTACAAACAAATCCAAAATATGAATGCAGAATTTTGATTTTTCTTTTTATAGTTTATAAGAAGTTGATTTTTTATTTTTTTTGTCTGGTTTTAGCTTTTTAAAATAGAATATTGATTGAAAACATAATTAGTAAATTGTATAAAACAAAAAAATATTGTAATACATAAATTGAATTGCATCAAATAAAATAAGAGTAAATAATCATTTTAGTCCGTGAGATATTTTAAGAGATTCAATTTAGTGATTGAGAAAAATAAAATTATTTTTTAGTCCATAAGAAAATTCAACTGTGTCAAATTAATCCCTAAATAATTTTGAAAGACTCAATTAAGCCACTAAAAATATTAAAAACACGTTTTAGTCCTTAAGAAAAATAAATCGGGACAATTTAGTTTTTGGCTCAATTTAGAGAAAAATAAACTATAATGTTATTTCGTCTAGAGAAACCACAAATCTTAGATATAAACTTTTTTGATTCTTGGTTTGCAATTTTGAAGGTGTGACTTTTCGCGTCTCGGTCGTTTGTTTTAAAAACTGCATTTTCTTCTTCATTCTCGTGTTTTTCTTCTTGCCTTCGCGTTTCTGAAGGTGCATTAGTGTTTTTCACGCCGACGTGTTTAAAGGTGCAATTTTATGTATTGTTTATGAAAAATATAATTGTGGTTTAATTTAGATACTATTGGTGTTGTTTTTAAATTATATTATAATTAAGATAATTATTTGTTGTATGAATTAAATTGTTCATTTAATTATTGTCAGATACTTAATTGTCTATTTTTAATTATTATCAAATATCTAATTATCATTTTTTTTAATAAAAATTACACAGGTGATAATCAACTTAATGAATTATCGGATAAATTAACAAATAAAACTCAAATTTCTAACTGTAGTTCACATAAGAAATAATTTAGTTCAATTTTTTTTTTAACTTCCAATAAGTTACTTTTTAATAGTATAACCTCTACTTTTGATATTTAATGCATAATTTTAATATTTTTCTTTTTATAACTTCCAATAAGTTACTTTTT
>JBBPBR010000007.1:2982966-3021326 GCA_037974775.1 Cicer pinnatifidum | reverse complement strand
CTTATTTTTAATTTTAAAAAATTTATATATTTATAATTTAATTAATAATATATAAATAATTAAATATTTATTTAATTCTATATAATGAAATTGTATCTCGTGTTATTTAAAATAAGTTAAATTATCTTTTTTTTTAATTAAAATTTAAGATAAAAAAAATATCGACTTTTAAAATAATAAAATCAATTTCATAAATTGATAAAAATATATTAATCAAAAGTGTAATTAAACATATTTTATTTTATAAATATTTCAATTATTATGTCTTAAAGAGCTAGAATAATACCAATGTGATTATAGCAAATTAACAATGTTCTCCTAGAACGCCAAGAAGGATTTTCAGGTACTAAGATAAGTGATGTTACTGATTTTGTTTGTGCCAGTTCTCACCAAATATTTTTATTGGTATAGTTGTTACACAGAGCTGTGTCACACAAGAAAATTTGTTTGATAATTTTGTCTTTGTCGCTGGTAGGGAATCATGAACAATGGACATTAGGATCTCTAAACCAAATTCTAATTTGACGCAGAAATTTATTAGTAGTTTAGAAAATAGTGGTTTTATAATTTCGATGTACGTTATGTTGCTGTAATCTCCCATCGAGGATGAGCATTAACATTAAAATGAACGTTTTATTATTCAATATGCATCTAATATTCTATTTACTCTAATGGCACATTATATGTTAAAATGGTTTGAATTAGAAAATAGTTTTTGTATGTTCTAATCAGATATCTTACTCTCAAACTAAAAGATATTTTTACCTGTATAGATACTATTCTTTTCCAATTTAATAGGTCATACTACTAATAAATGTTGGTGGTATTAAGATTATTGCCGATATGTTTGGAGTTATGGTTATTGGGTACTACGGTCCTACTCCAGTGAAGGTTTTAAATCAAACCAATAATTTTGTAACTTTTTATAAATTTAATTGAAATTTTATAAAATATTTTTACCTTTTTTATTTTTTATCTTTTTTAAGATATTGTAGATTTGAGTTTGAAAAGACAATATCACTGATTAGAAAATTTTGAATTTATTGTTAAAAAATGTTTTTAATTTATTTTAAATACTATTTTACACTAAATTGATAGATTACGTACTATAATATTTTTTTTTAAATATATCATTAAATATAAAATAGTCTATATATGATGTAGTTCATGCAAATTGATAAATTTTATTTTATCATTAAAATCAATAAAATTAATTATTTTTTTAAAAAAACACATACAATTTAAATCAGAAAATTAAAATGAAATTTAAAAAATATAATTATATATATTTTTTATCTGTAAACAAGATAATAAATACTATAAAAAATTTAATATAATTGTAAAATTTTAAATTTAAATTTAAAATATCATATTTAATTTAATAATTTTATATTTACTAATTCAACTAAAACTTTTATATCTTATATTATCCGAAATATGATGTTTATTGTAAAAAAATAATGCTGTGTAATGTACGTATGGAGATGCTCGGTGCCGATTGAAAAAAGAAACGGCGGTAATGTGTGTTATTGGGTGTGTCTAGCCGCTGGCTTCTTTTTCACCGAAAAAAACTAAAGAGGATAAATAAACGGTGCTGTGTGGGGTACACGCTGAGAAGTGGTACGAAATAAGAACCATGTTTCAGTCGACGAGGATCTAGGATAAGAACCATGTTTCAGTCGACCATCTATCATACTAAACTCGAAAAATCCTTACTTTACAACCCGATTTTATACAATAAATTAGACTCAATATAAAATATAATAATACATTTAACAAACTTTTGAGTCATGCTACAAATCAGTGTCACAAAGACACTTGTTAAGAAAACACAAAATTAAATTTTTTGCATTGAAACCACAATATATTTTTAATATATAATTTTTATTTTAAATTTCTTAACATGTAACTTTGAAACACTTATTACTATTTCTCCAAAAAAAAATTTAGTCCCACCACGTTCTCGTCCACAATAAGAACAAAATATTTGAACGTAGTTCTAAGTTACTCGGTAATACTTACATTTCAATTTTATCAATGTTCAATTTTCATTGTAATTAATTATATTACTCTCCAATGAAGTATATTTGTTGATTTGACTATCAGAAAGGAGGTAGGATCAAAACAAGCTAGAGGCCGAAATCATGCTCCATACGTTCAAGTATTTTGAGTGGTCTTACCTAAGTGACCAAACATTACTTTTTCAATTGATGATTTGAAAGGTATCGCCACATACGAGGATGATGATCCTATGGAGGTGGACATACAAATAACGAGTTTTAATATGAGTATAGTACTCATGAATACCAACAGTACAACAAATATATCATAATACGAGACATTCAAAAGATCACAACTCTCATCAGATCAATTTCAAACTTCCTGTGGATCTCTAATCGACTACTTGTGGAAGTAGTTACATATTAAAGACTATATTACTCTAAAAACCAATAAGATTTCACTATCTATAATCATGTTGAAACATAACTTAATTAATGTAATTTTTTTCATCATAATTATAAAAAATTACTCCACTCGTCTCATAATAAATATCATTTTACCAAAACATTTTTATCTCAAAATAAATATCATTTTCAAATTTTATTGCAATTTTAATTATTTTTCCTATACTACCATTTCATAATTCCTATGCGCACAAATTATTAAATGTCATTATAATTTACATTGATAATAATAAAAAATTCACTAATAAATAAAATGAATAATTTAATAAAAACGGAATTTATCTTTCTTCTCATTATTATATTTATTACCAACATTTATTATGAGTTATAAAGAATAAAATCCAATAATTATGAAAACAGTAAAGAGTAAAATCCAATAAACTTCACTCCATTCTATTCGTGACAAATGACAATAAACAGCATCAGCGTCTTCATTGAGAACCAAACATAATCGCCCTAACACCTAATATGTCCGGAAGATTAGCAAGTGTAAATATCCCGTCGTCGGTCACCAATGTTAATTATTTTTTGTTCTAACAAAGTCCATCGAACTAGAACCAATACACTTCTCGTCTTCATTTTTTTTGTAGTTACTATAATGCAATGAGACTCCAAACCACTGTCTAGATCCACCAAGGACATACTTCGTTCCTTCTCCATCAATAAAAAATAACAAAAATAAAAAAATTATAAAATCTGTACTACTTATAATCTAACCTTTTTTGGGTCAAAATATAATCAAACCTTATCAATATTTTTTTTTCAGTTAAAATATAAGTAGATAGGCCCAGCCCAGTAATACTTTTTCGTCAACTAGTTGCACAACACAGCAAACAACCCAATTGGTTGTTCTTCAACACTCGACAACAAGAGTTCAATGCACAAGAAAATCACACACACGACACGACCATGAAGCCGATGGAAATAAAAAGGAATTGAAAAGCGAGGGAAATCAAACGCCCCTATAAAATAAAAAACCCTAAAAATAAAATAAAATAAAATAAAACCCCAGCAAAGTGCAGTGTTAAACCGTACGAGTCATTTCAACTGAACTTGATGACATGCATCAACATAATAATAATAATAATAATAATAATAATAATATCCATTCCTTTTTCATTCTTCACACTTATTTGTTGAATCATTTTCTTCATTTTCATTCGGAACCCCTTTCCGAAGCATAGTTCATAAACTTCTATGGCGATGCTGCTTCGGAACACTTCCTTTCTCACACGCTCTCTATTCGCTGCTCAGGTTCATATACGCTACAAGCCTACAGTCCCCTTTATAAACTTTCAGTTTATTGTGTTTTTGCACATTGATCACGATCATATATATTTTTTGTTACCAAAGACATGTTATTACTATACTTTCGTAATAATTTATTTCTTTTACTGTTTATGCGTTATTTCATTTGTTGGATTCTAATGCATATTGACGGGTAATCAGTAATCAATTTATCTTTTTTATTTGCAGGGTTTTAAACTAGGACTATCCAGCACTTTTCAGGTTTTGAGCTTTTCATCCAAAGGTTTGTTTAAACTTTATTACTTTCTTTTCTTCCCCTATCAGTAATAGTTTGCAGGAATTAGTTTAATGTTCTTGGTTGGGCATATGATAAATGTAATTTTGAATGAACTTGATTGTGTATGATGAATTTAATTTAAAATTGATTTGAAGTTAACTGATTTATGTTTGGTTGTTTTTGCTCCTAAAGCAAGTTTAATGTAAAACTTAGTGTGCATTTTTTAACCTAATGCAAAAGTTAATTTTTTATCGCTTTTTGTCAAACTAGAGTTTGGAAGCAAAATTTATTTTGTTTGACTGTAACCTAACATGTTTTTTTACTACACTCACATTAAACAGAAGTCAAAATGAAGTCCGATTAGTCCAAAGGTGCTTTTAGTGACCCCTCAACCTTTATTTCTCTAATTGATGCTGGATAATAGAATTTAGCAGATATACACATTTCATAGAGCATGGTTATTCTCCTTGATTTGGATATCTGTATCGATGCGTTCATGTGTTGAATTAAACCAGAAGAAAACCTTCAAACTTATCTTTGCATGTTAAACGTGTATTTACACAACAGTAAGCCTAAGCACAAATGACTCTGGGTCTTTACAATTTTTCTTGCAACACATATCTCTTTTTATCCTTTTGTTAGGTATCCGACTGTGATCAGTGCAGATAAGAAAAAATGCGACAAATAGAAGAATTGGGGAGGATCAAATGGGAAGTAGCTAGTCAGGACAGAAAAATCAGCTTAGGCAACTTTTTAAACCTTGTGCCCATGCGGCAGGACGGGAAAGAAATCAGGATAGGCTATAGGGGTTGGTTAGCTGGTTAGGAAGTAGAATAGTAACACAGATATCCAAGGAGAGAAATAGAGAAGGAAGAAAAAGTACGTTTTGAAAAGCTGGGCAAGAAGTAGAACCTATACAAGTCAATTGTGTGCAAGAAAATTGTTAAAAATGAAGGAAAATGAAAGAAAATGTTCCTAGAAGGTTCAGAGAATTCAAGACAATTATATTGTTGTAAGACTGAATAAATCAGCTATTTTTACAATACAGGCTAGGGATACATTTATAATTCGGCAATTTAGAAACTGTTTAGCACTTGAACTACATACTTAATAGCTTTAGTAACAGCTTAGCTTACTCAGCACAAGTCTGGTATAACAGACTTCGTTACCATACAAGTAATTACTCTAGCGAGGATACTGAAATATTGGGTATTTCTATTTATTTTTATTAAAAGAGTTTAAACCAGTTTGTTTGTCAACCTCTGCTATTAAAATCAGTGGCAGATTTATAGTTATTATTGCAGGGTTTCGGATAATTATGATCCAGTTTTCTATGACCTTTCAACTTTTTTTTTTTTCCGGAGTTTGTACTGATTTGAAGTTAACATGTTGACAAAATTTTCATTTCTACATATCTAAGGTAGAAGGCGCTCCAAATCTGATGGAAGTGACTCAGGTGAAGAAAACATGTCTAAGAAAGATTTGGCCCTTAAGCAAGCTCTTGATCAGATCACATCTACATTTGGAAAAGGATCTATCATGTGGCTTGGACGCTCTGACTGGCCAAAAGATGTACCAGTTGTGTCTACTGGTTCTTTTGCTCTTGATATAGCACTAGGAATTGGTGGACTTCCAAAGGTATCCTTAGATCCTTCCTTAAAGAAGTTTCTTGCTCATTTCTTACACGTGTAAATAAACTTTGAATCTTTCTGAATATATCTAGTCGGTTACTGGTTATTGTTGGCAAGACAGTTTTTTATTTGTCTCCAAATGGTTTGTTTTATTTTCAGATTGAGTTTATCTATTTCCTTGTGGAAAGCCTATGGCAATTTCATTTGATATGATGAAAAAAATAGGCTATCATTTTTTTGTAGTTGTTAACATTGGGTAATATTAGTGGTAGATTATTTCAGTTGACAGTTTACTTCATAGATTTTTTTCCCCCTGGGTATTAGGTGTTGCTCACTTTTCAGTTTATGTAGATAGAGGGGAGTTTCTACTTGATGTTTTATTGTGCAATATATATTTTTGATGGTTATTATATGCAACTATTTATGTATGTAGGGACGTGTTGTGGAAATATATGGCCCAGAGGCTTCTGGGAAAACAACTCTTGCTTTACATGTGATTGCAGAGGCACAGAAGCAAGGAGGTTATCTTTATACAATACTTTTGCAATGGATAATAATTATGTCGTCTACTGCTTTTTGGTTTTGAGGTAGAATTCTAACATTTATAGATGTTAGGTACATGACCATTACGTGATTAATTATCAGTATCATTCCTATGGTAGTCACAGACTCATTCTTAGGGTTGATTGAATCCCACTTCTCTTCTTGCTTAGTTGCGGTACTTCTGTGGATGAACTTCTTAACGAATGTCTCACTCAGTTTCTTAAAGTACACTTTTGCCTAATATTATTCAGAATTGGAAAATTGACATTTAATTCTACACGGTTTCTTATTTTCCACATCTCCATTTCAATGATGTGCCAAGCATTTGAGCTGTTAGACTACTGCCGATATTCTATTGTAAGTAAGGCTGTGTGTTCTGTTTTCCAGGCTATTGTGTCTTTGTTGATGCTGAGCATGCCCTTGATAAGACACTTGCAGAGTCTATTGGTGTGAATACTCAGAACTTGCTTCTCTCACAACCAGATTGTGGTGAACAAGCACTTAGTCTTGTGGACACCTTAATCCGTAGTGGTTCAGTTGATGTAATTGTTGTTGACAGTGTAAGTATGGACTACAGAGATCTTTTTTGAAATAATTGCATTGCTTGTCATTGTAATTTGTTAATGATGACATTGTCGTTGTATTAATATCCTTATATGTTGTAGGACTCAATAAACAAGGTACAAGTGTATGAATTGGCACACATTGACCAACTTGAAAGTTATTTTAGCCGATCCGGCGATCACCATTGAACCATACCTAGTTATTTAAAATACTCATCAAATAAAAGTTATGTATTCTAAGTAATTCTAAGTAATATTTTGATTTAAACATGTATTGATGGATCGCAGATGCATATATCTAATTCTTGTTTGTATTGACTTGACACTCATAATATGGAGGTATAAGTACAGGGATAATGAGATATCTGAAATATTTTTCTTGTCTAGAATGTTTTCATTTTTAGTGTAGATTTTGGGGCAATTTTTAGAAGTTCTTAAATAAATTGTTTTAAGTTATTAATTCATGTGCTTTGTATTTTGTCAGTTAAATCTTGTTTCATAGGTGTGATGATCTTATAAGTTTTAGATATATCTGCTAAGTTTTTGCAGTATTTTCATTGATAGGTAGCTGCTCTTGTTCCTAAAGGTGAGCTTGATGGTGAGATGGGTGATGCTCACATGGCAATGCAAGCTAGGTTGATGAGCCAGGCACTTCGAAAATTGAGCCACTCCTTGTCACTTTCTCAAAGTATATTGATTTTTATAAACCAGGTATCAGCTAAAATCGTTCATTACACTCTTGTCAAACTTCCTCTCGAAATTTGTTTTGCTGATCTCCTTCCCCGTAATATTGTTGTTTACCTTCAATTTGTCTTCTTTCTTTTTGTATGAAGGTAAATGCAAAGTTTAGGGCATTGCGTTATGTGTAAGTCTTTAGATTAGATACCAAAGATATAAGCAACAAAAACTTCTTCATTAGTATTTCTTCTCTGAAATTATGAAAAATTATTTTAAACTATATAAAAGGATTTAAATAACAATAAAGAACAAAATGGTTGGGGTTATTTGCTGGTTTGAATATCAGAACCATAAATTCTAGAACTGATATGGTAGAATGTGTGTTATGTACTTTTATTTTCCAGATTTTCTGAATTATGTATAGTATTTCTGTGATGGCCATGCACTGGCCGGTCATGTAGCAGTATTTTGTAAACTTATGTTGAGTTGTGCTTGCTCTGCCAGCCCTATATTTGATTAGGGGTTTTTTAAATTGTTATTTGTAAACTTATGTTGCTTTTATACATATCTATTTTCTTTTGGGTAGAAGTATTTTTGTTCAAATCACCAGAGAGATGCACTTATTTATCTCTTAATGATGAAAATTATTTTGTATGTTTCTTCAGGTGAGATCAAAGCTTTCTACTTTTGGGGGATTTAGTGGGCCCACTGAAGTGACTTGTGGTGGTAATGCGTTGAAATTCTATGCTTCTGTGCGGCTTAATATTAAGAGAATAGGGTTTGTCAAGAAGGGTGAAGAGGTAGTCATCTATTAGTTCTTCGACTTCCATGCTGTATGCTTTAGTATTATTGGCATGCCTGTTTAAAACATAAATACCTAAACTCAGTCTGCTGGAATCGGTGATGTACTGTTCTGAACTTGGCTTTCTTTAATCTCTATATAACTAGTTGCTTCATCTTGTTTATAGACAAATGAGTGGTGTTGTTGTCAAGTTTTTCAACTGGGTTGATATCCCTCTTTTGGTGTAATAGGGTTCAGAGTTTTTGTGTGAATAAGAGTTATAACCTCAGAGAAACTTACAGTAATCGTAATAATTTAGCTGTTCTGATCAATGCATAATTAATGTATACCACATTCCACGGCAAGTAGCTACTTGTGTTTAGGTATATACTATAAAAAGAGAGAATGTATCAGCATTATTCATTTCATCTCAATCTTTAATTTTTGGGAGAAGGTTCGGGTGAAGGATTTTGTCATTAATTCTTGTGGCAAAACTGGTTACTTGATGGATACTGGTTTGAAGAATTGTTCCTTTAATCCCGTTATTGTTTTTTTTAACAACGCAGGTTGTAGGAAGCCAGGTTCTTGTCAAGGTTGTGAAGAACAAGCTTGCCCCTCCATTTAAAACTGCTGAGTTTGAGCTTCAATTTGGCAAGGGTATATGTAGAGAAGCAGAGATTATAAAGTTGAGCTTAAAATACAAACTCATTTCAAAGGCTGGTTCTATGTATTACTTTAACGAACATAATTTCCGCGGTGTGGATGCTCTCAGGAATTTCCTAGCTGAGAATTATAGTGCTTTAGAAGAACTGGAAACGAAGATTAGGGAGAAGATTCTTAAACCTGAGACAGATAAGGTAACGGAGTCAGATGGAGATGTTACGGAAGAAATTGCAACTCTCGATTCTACTGACGGAGAAGCCGCAGCTGTTGTAGAGGCATGAGTTTTTTACTGAACTTAAAAGTATACGGCGACTCACACAAATTCTATTTTTCCTGCCACAATCTGGATCCATGTGATTGAGTTATGTTGTACGCTATAAAATGGGCCATAAAGTTGTTCAGTCAAAAGAAGAAGGTCCTAAGAAGTGAGTGATACATGCCTTTAATACTTCTCGGTTGGAATCTCATCACTGAATTTGATTACTCTAAGTGGACGGTGTATTTAGAAAAGGTAAAGTTTAAAGTTTGGGAATTATAACCGTCAAGGGAAAAATTAACAATCCAGATTGTAATAGAATATGTTTACACGTATGAAAGTTATTTAGTTGTAATCTGTTCTGATTTTTCAGTTAACAGTTATTATTTGTATTTTACTTTTTAAACTACACCCGTCATTTTAGAAGAGTCAACCCCTTGATCATTCTTTCTTATGGTTAGATGTTCAAGTCAGCAATTAAATTTTTGGGTAATTTTATGTAGGCCTGCAGCACATGTAAGGTGACAATGTAAATGACTAGTTTGTAAGGAAGCAGGGTCATTACTCCAGAATGTGTCATCACCATTTACTTGTAAGGATTTTGCTATGCAATTTGTATAGTAATGCATGTGTATCTAACGGCAATGATGATTGAATTTTACTGTAAAAAAGTGATTGAATTTTGTTCCTGAACCGAGCTCACTTTTCTATAAATATATCTTTTATATTTATTTTTATCTCTTGATAAAATAAAATAAACTAAACTATTCTAAAATAATGACAGCGGCTTGCACCAACTATCTATCTTACGAGGACCAACTACGTATAATCGGTTTATTTTAAAGACTAATATCATGAACATAGAGATAATGATGAAGACTAAGTATGGACAATAAGAATCGTAATGTATAATTTAATTGATAAATATCAAAATCAATTTACTATATCATTTATAGATATATTATAAATTCAAATGATAATAAAAATAAGTTACAGAGATATAGTGATAGTTTTATTCATATAAAATGTTCTAACATTTTAATTGATGTTTGTGTATCAACTCTTTCTATTATAAAATCTCAATTTGGAGATTTCGTCACCATCATTTTTCATATAAAATTTTATTAAAGAATTTTTCATAATTTAATTATTATTTATTTATTTGAATTAACAAAGAGAAACCAGGCAACAATTCAGACAAATATGAATGACACTTAAAAATTAGCATTTATATTTATAAAGAAATTAGCAAAATTAAAATTACCTTACCTTATGTAAGGTTCATAGGTTAAGCAAGTTAATCAATCAAATTAAGCACAAGTATCTCGTTGGTCCTGTGCAAAGAAAATAAGACAAGACAAAAGTGTGTGTTGTGTGCAATTTGCAACAAGTAAGTGAATAATTGGCTACTCTTTTATCAATGGATACCCTTGTTGTGCAAAATGCACACTCACTGCTATCATCCAATTCATCACTTTCTTATACAACATTAACTCCTTCCTTCTTTGTTCACCAGGTTCGCTTTTCTATTCTCCCCAATCACAAACCAATAACCAGAAACAGAATCAGAAGCGCCCTCAAATTCAACATGTCTCTCTCTGCAAAAACCCCAGGTGAGGTGATGTACGCCCTTTAATTCTGTTAATTGAATAAAACAAACCTTTATAATTGTTCATTGTTCTGTTTACTACATTTTTCAGGTTTTGAGCACCAGAGACTCATAATACCTAACAAGCACGGTGAGAAACTAGTTGGCATATTGCATGATTCTGGCAACAAGGAGATTGTAATCTTGTGCCACGGTTTTCGCTCCTCAAAAGTTTGTTTCTTTCATATTCTTTATTTTTTATACATTAATTAATTAATTCCTTTGTTATGTACTCAATTCAATTGTTTTCAATTTCATTGCTTCGGTTTTCTTATCTTCAGGAATCCAATACCATAGTCAACCTTGCTGCTGCATTGGAAAAAGCTGGAATCAGTTCTTTCCGCTTTGACTTTTCTGGAAATGGGTAACTTCAACTTCAACCGTGAATATTAAGATGTTATAACTTATATAAGTTCGTGTTAGAATTAGTTGGAGTTTGTCAAAGGTAGTTGCTGCAAGTTTGTTAGGATTAGTTACAAGTTGATTATGACTAGTTAGTTTAGTTACCATCACTATATAAAGTGTATGCTGCATTCTTTGTAATCAACTTTTCTCTTTCTATCAATTATAAACAATCAATCTTTCTCTCAATTTGTTTGTCACTTTTTTCAGCTCTATCACCTTGAGTCAACAGTTGGGTAGTGGTTTCTCTATTTTTACTTAGTTATTTATTTGTACTAAATTTTCTGTCATCTGGTCTTATAGTTTGTCTTGCTTCATGCTATTTTGCCTTAATTTAGCTGCTGGTTTTTTCTTGTAGGGAAAGTGATGGTTCATTTCAGTATGGTCACTACTGGAGAGAGGCTGACGATTTATATGCCGTAACTCAACATTTCCATGAATCAAACCGTTTGGTGACTGCAATTCTTGGGCACAGTAAAGGTATATTGGCTTGCTCTCCTTATCTACAAGTATCCCTGCCAACAAGAAAAGTTTGTGACAAATATTTAAAGCAATTTGGATATAGGTGCTGATTTTTTAATCATTCATAAAGTATGCTTCATTATATAGAATTATGAGAATTGTCCTTGCAAAGTAATTTCCTGTTGGGTTAGCAGTAAAGTTAAGAAACATCGAGTGATGCAGTACAAAGAGAGTTATGTTATTTCTGATATAGAATAGTGTCATCTTTTGTCTAATTAATGCTTAATGACACTGAATCTTTTAGCACAAGTTTTAGCATAGTCAATATAATTGAAATAGAAGGAAACTTTAGGCTATATTTCTGAGCTCCCTGGCAAAAACCTGCTACAAGGAGCTTGGTGAGTATTTTCATTTTAGTGGTGTCAAGAACTAGTATTGAACAAGCATATAGATATTCTACAATTGTCTATTACTGCCTCCGTCTATAAATATATAATTTTTTTTACTAAATCATGTAATTAAAAAAGTTGTTAGTGTTATTAAATTTGTTGGTAATTTGTATTGTTTTATAAGTTTATCTTTCAAAAGAGAGAGAATTAGTTTATACTTTCATGATTACAATTGCAGAAAATGATGTAACTTAATTAGGGGTATGTTGGTAAAGAAATAATTAATGTGATTGAAATTTGAAATGAATCTTATAAAAAGGGACAGAGAAACGTATCAAGAGGGACCTATAGTTTGTAACAGTATATATATTTCTTAACTAGATATTTTAGTGGGAATATGTAAGATTGATAAAAATCTCTATGCTTCTACTCTATGTGGGTGGCTGGGTGGTTATTTTCTTTTTATTTGTTCTTGGTGAAACCTGACTTATTAATGCATTTTTGATACATCTTCTCAAATTGCCTTGCTTTCAAGTTTGAATGCATAATTGGACTATTATTAAGCATATCTGTATCTTGATGCAGGAGGTGGAGTGGTGCTTCTTTATGCTTCAAAATATCATGATGTTAAAGCAGTCGTCAATCTCTCTGGACGCTATGATCTGAAGGCGGGAGTTGAAGAACGGCTTGGAAAAGATTATATGGAAAGAATTAGCGAGGATGGTTTCATTGACGTGAAGAGGCCAGGTAACCTATCTTTTAATCAGACATAAGTTTCCATTCCTCATATCCTCTTAGCGTATGTTTGTTCATCTCCACCGTACAGTTTCAAGGTATTTCAACTTGAAAACATACAAGCTACAAACTATTAAGAATCCACCCACCACCAAAACAAACACATGCTTAGTGTGGGAGATTGTTGTAGTAGGTAGTTCTTATATGATCATTATTCATTACCATTGCAGGAAGTTCTTCTGAGTACCGTGTGACTTTGGAAAGTTTGTTGGATCGCTTAAATACAAATATGCATGAAGCATGCCTTCAGATTGATAAAGAATGCAGGTGAGGGAAAATATTGTCTCATCTCTTTTGCCTCTTTTCGCAACCTTTTTTTTTTGTTGAAAAAGTATATGTGCATAATTTATTGGAGGTCTTCTAAAGAGCTTTATGAAGCAGAAGCAATTAAAGTTAGGATAATTTCTGTTGTTTTTAATCTCTCTCTATTTATATAAAGGACCAATGAATTTTATTTATTCAAAGATACACACTTAACTACTATTTTAAGAATTCCAAGTTTATTCTAGGACGAATAAAAAGAATGAAACAACGTTTTATCTATAGATTTTTATTTGTATTGATGTTTGACTTTCTATTAAGGGTATGTTTGGATGTTAGTACTTGGGAGGAGAAGGGGTGAGGAGAAATGAAAGGGGAAAAGGGGGAGAAAGGAAGAGAATAAGGTTGGGTTTGGTAGAATCATAAGAAAATCCATCATTTTATAAAATGCGTACATGGAGTGTTGGACAATAAAAGGCCAACACAAGGATGTTTATATTAGATGTGGAGAAAGACTAGACGAGATAAGATTATAAATGACATCATTAGAGAGAGAGTTGAGGTAGTATTTATAGTAGAAAAGATGGTGGAAACTCGGTTTAAGTGATTTTAACATTTGGTGAAGAGACCTATAGATTTTGTAGTAAGGAAGGTAACTCAGATGAAGGGTAGTCAGTTCGCTAGAAGCAGAGAAAGATCTAGAAAAACTACAATAGAAACTATTAAGAAAGACCTAGAGATTAATGAGTTTGATTGAAATGTGATATATGACAAAACATTAGTGAGAAGTGGATGTTCAGTGTAGTATGATAATTTCGATTATGCATAAAAGTGTTTATTAATCTCAGAATCATGCAATATATGACAGGGTCCTTACAGTTCACGGTTCTTCAGACACAGTTATATCTGTTGAAGATGCATCTGAGTTTGCCAAGATAATACCAAATCACAGATTACATATCATAGAAGGAGCTGATCATTCCTACACTAATCACCAAGATGAGCTAGCTTCGCAAGTTGTAAACTTCATAAAAGAAACCTTTCACCAGGGTTAAGGATACTTAGGAGGTAAGTGTCTTTGCTAGCAGTATATGGGCTTATTTTTTCTTGAAATCCATTTTTTGTAATGATATCATTTTGTGACAGGTCTTGCATTGAAATTGCTACCGCCACAGATATGGTGTTGTTCTACAATATTTTTGAACTCTATTTTTTACTTATTTAATTAGTGAATATTATTTACTTTGACTATGCTCACAAGTTTGAGAATGAATTTACTTACTAATTCATAAAAAATTGTTGTATTTGCATAATGATGAATTCTGTTTTTTCTTCTTCTTATGACAATGATATAGTTCGAGGTATTTACTGTCGTTTAACGATGAATAGTAATCGAAGATCATTCTTTACTTGTTTAAGGTGTCAAAGTCTTTTGTCACAAAACCAACTTGTTTTGTTTAACCCAATTTTCATGCAAAAATAAAGTCTCTCCCACTCTCTTAGACATTGTCTCCGAACATCAATTTTGATTAAACCTCCAGCACCCTTTTTCTACCTTCTCCCCCAAGCACCCTCCCTCCAAAATTCCATCAACGTTTTTTTATTTTTATTTTTATATCTAAATTGTAGAATATTATACAATTATTTTCTCGTTCCTTGTTTTCGCGCACCCATTTTGCCATTAATGTTATATTGAAGAATTTCTATTTATTTTTTTATATCTAAGCCCCCATTATCTTTCTACACATTATCTCATTTCACTCAATGTAACGCTCTTAGATTTCTCCATTCCCAAAGAAAACGATTTTATATATATTTAAGTTAGCGATATTAATTGTGCTTCGAAAAATGTGAGATAGTGCACTAAAAAAATTGAAAGACCTTGAACGCAGTAGGACCATCATACCTCCCAACAATAAATTATTATTACATTTCTTTATTGTATTTTCAAGCTAAACTTTTCTTTGACTTTTTAACCAATGTCTTTGTTACACTCATTAATCACATTTTATAATTAGGAAAGTTTAAAAAGACAAAGTGTAAACCAATTTTTACATGTTCAATAGAAATTTAGTGAATAGTTATTTAAATTTCTGATTGTGTGCTGTGCTTTTAAAATAATATTTGAATGTATCATAATTATGAAAATATGTCTAAATATATTTATTGTCAGTCATTTGCATCTTTAAATATATTTTTAGTTAATTAATTTAATTCTTAAATGAATTTTTGTCAATTAATTTAATTTATTAAATTATTACCAAATACTTGCGTATGTAGACTATAACTTATACATTCAGAAACAAAAATGCCCTTTCTTCAAACTTATTTCATTTGTTTTAAAATGAGTTACTTAAGATTTGTTTAAACATATTAAAAATATAATAAATAATATAAATATAAAAATTATTTTAATAAATTATCTTTATTAACTATTAATATATATTTTTATTATCATAATTATAAAATGAAATTAATATTTTGAATTATAGATAGCATTAATGGAAGGGGATATTTGTTTTTATTTTTATTTTTATTCATATTGAAAGCGGCCGAGTAAAATATTCTTAAAACGAAAATTATGAAACTCAGCGATTTCACTTAATTCTTAGTGCACTAATTTCTTACCCAGACAGAGCCCGTTGTTTGAAACTTTTGTGCTGATTCATCCCTTTTTGAGGATTCCACGAACTTTGAAAACCGATATTTCTTTTGACGTCGACAACTTGAAGATGGCCCAAGCTGCACAAAACTCTTGTGAGTTGTTTGTTTTCAATTTTATTTACTATTTGATATGCAAACAATGAGACCCATGACATGACTACCCTTTATCATTCATTGCTTTCATATGGCTTATTTATTTTGAAAGAAAGAGTCACCACAATTATTAACCTAAGTAGCATATTGAATGTTCAATCAATTTCAAAGAAACTGACTTAAACTGTTGGAATGATTTTCTCAGCCTTAAAACAGCAGAAAGTGATAATACCCAACAAATATGGCAATAAACTAGTTGGCATATTACATGAAGCTGGAACCAAAGAGATTGTTATCCTATGCCACGGTCTTCGAGCCTCCAAGGTTACTTTCCCTCATTTGTTGATTATGAACCCACTATTCATATTATTTTTTTGGATAGACAATTGTAAGTATATTTTTGGATATGTTCGTTTCCGCGGTAAGAACTCTGGACCTCCTGATTAGTACTCCTTCGGGGTCCCTCAGCTCACCAACCTAGTTGTCTGCTTGGCGCAATGTAAATACCTTGATTCAATATTTATCATTATTTAATTATGTTTTCCAATCTTCAGGAAGACATTATCATGACACAACTTGCTGCTGCTCTAGACAATGCAAAAATCAGTTCTTTCCGCTTCGACTTCACTGGAAATGGGTAAGTTTCTTGTAATATGCAGAACAAAACCATGAACTTTGTTAATAGTTATGCGTGTAACCTTAGACCTTCAAAATATGCAAGCAAATTCAAAATAAGCAAATTTTAGTATTGTTTAACTGCTCCGTTTTGATTTAGCTTTTGAGTTTTCCTTCTAGGGAAAGTGAAGGTTCATTTGAATTTGGCATCTACTGGAGGGAGGTTGATGATATACATGCTGTAGCTCAACACTTTCATGAAGCTAATCGGAGCGTTATGGCAATTATTGGGCACAGTAAAGGTTTGTTTTGTTACAATGCTGATTCTTCAACCATACGTATGACTAAAAAAACATTTGCTTGATCTAATGAGCTACTAAGCAAAATTACTACAATGAAACTGTTATCCTTCCTCTACATATCGTCTTGCGATTGGTTTTAATGATCAAGCGTGGTAATATGGAGGATTTATGTGAAATTCTATTGGTTGTTGTGAAATGAAGTATATTTGAAATTGTTCTGAATAGTTTCTGTATCTTGAGGCAGGAGCTAATGTGGTGCTTCTTTATGCTTCAAAGTATCATGATATTAAAACAGTTGCCAACCTCTCTGGTCGCTATGATCTGAAGGCAGGCCTTGAAGAACATTTAGGAAAAAAGTTTATGGAAAGAATCAGGGAGGAAGGTTTCATTGAGTTGAAGACTAAGTCAGGTAACTGTCCATTTAATCAGCCATGAGTTCAAATACCTAAAATTGGTGTATTAGAGTGTATTTGAGAGATGATTTCAAGAATTTCAGGGTCCATAACATGTTTGTTTCTCGACTTTGAACTTGTTATTCAATGCATGCATTTACTAAAATGAGCAAGTCCAGATTCTTGCCTTGATTTGTTTTACTCTGCACTCTGGTTCTAAGGCTACTAAATACTAAACTATTTTCTTAAAAAATTTGGAGCTCTTTTTTTCTTTCAATCTCTGTTGCAATGTTCCAACAGCATCATTCGTAGCATCTTATTTCACCGCACCTTTTTTTTGAAAGTAAAACAATACATACACAAAAAAATGCAATTAAAATTACTAGTTGTTTTCAGTTCTTGAGGACATCTAATCAATCTTCTTTTGTAGGAAATGCTGCTTATCGTATAACTGAGGAAAGTTTGAAGGATCGGTTAACCATAAATATGCATGAAGCATGCCTGCAAATTGACAAAGAATGCAGGTGAGGGAAAATTTGTCTTATAGTTCGCCTCTCCTTTTCAGTTTCACCCTTTCATCTTCATTACAACAGACTTCCATTGCGTTACAATAAATATTTACACAGTGGAATCAGTTAACGGTGAGGGTGTTTTGGCCACAGTGTATAGCAGATGACATTTTACTTCTACAAATAAACCTATTTTATTCTTTTAACATTTAAATCATACTTTGAAATTTGAAGTCTTCTCCTTCACGAACAAAGGTTTTTACTAGCAAGAAGTTAAAGAAAATTATGAAACGGCATTTGTAACTTCTTATTTTCATGCATTATTTTCTCATCTTCAGAAGTAAGAGTTACATAATATGTGACAGGTTCCTTACTGTGCATGGTGATGAGGACACAATAATTCCTGTTGGAAATGCATTTGAGTTTGCCAAGATCCTACCTAATCACAAATTACATATTGTAGAAGGGGCTGACCATGTATATACTGATCATTTAGCTGAGTTAGCTTCAACTGTGGCAAATTTTATGAAGGAAACTTTGCAAAGGGACAAGCTTAATGCTAGTTAGGCACCTACCTTGGCCTGCATATTAACTTTTTCTTTAGTTTGGGAAATTATTAGTATTTCCGAAAATATAATGGTGATTGTCCATCTTGCATGGGGGTACATTTCAGAACTCTGCTCATGTGAAGGAAAGTCCTTTCATATTTATTGAACGGTAGAATCATGGTTTGCTGTGACAGTAATATTTTACGTCTGCCTAATTATTTGTCTTTTGATGTACCAATTTTATCTTTCTTTTTTTGATGAACTAATGTACCAATTATCTAGTCACCGTATATTTATTCTTCTCCTACTACTACTACTACCAAATTTTTTGTGGTGTCCGGAAGTATAATTCCTAACAAAAACAATTTTTTCTCCATATGATAATACACTTTCAGTTGAGGATTTTTTTACAAACATAGTAGGCAAAAAGAAGCTCTCAAAATAATGAAAACATAAGTGGATCAATCCTCGGCAGAATCACTCGTAACCCATCATCACCATTTTCTTATATCATAGAAAGTATAATTAAAGTACTTTTTATTTATGTATATAGAAAGTATTAAAAATGATAAGAAATATTTGTAGAGACAAGAGAATAGTAAAATGGATGACAAAGATAAGAACTTTCCTCCGTGATTTTTTATCTTTTTTTTACTGAAATACATATTTACAGAAGTATGAACATGTAATGTACGGGATAACATTATCCATCTATCCAACTGAATTAACCATTACACATGTTACATCACTTGGAGGCTGGACATAAATCTACTTGTATAAATGACACCCGACAATGCTACTCACCTGAGAAAAGTTCTGTGGGACACATCAAAGGCATGTCTCAAGTTTTTGTGCTCTGTAGCTTAAGCTTCACATTATTGTCCATCTTCTCAATCACCCATAATGCTCAACTTCTCCAAGCTATTGCAATGTTTACTACACCAAGTCCAGTCAGTAGCTTGATTTGATGTTTCAAGTTCTGATCATCATGTATTTGTCAAAAAGAATCTTGTTTCTTCTTCATTCTAGTTTTGCCATAGAGAACAATGAGGCAAAGAAATAAGAATAAAGACAGTACTGTTAACGTTAATTTCCTGTAAGCATTTCAATATTTCTACTGTATATTATTATTATTATTAAGGTTAAATAAGTTTTTAGTTCTTATAAAATCTTACTATTTTGTTTTAGTCTTTATAAAAAAATTTATCAACTTTTAGTCTCTTAAAAATTTTCGTTTTCACTTTTTGTCCTTGATATAATACTAACTATCCTGTATCTTTTGAATAATTTTTTGCAGTAATATTTGAGACATTATAAGAAATTTTCCTATAAAAATTTATAAATTTTTGACAAGTGATCAACTAAATATGTATTTTAAAGCAAAATAAGCTTAAAAATTCATTATTTAATTTATCATTTGATAAAAAATTCTAAATTTTTATACAAACGTTAAATATGTCCTAAATGTTTATGCAAAAAATCATTAAAAAATCCAAAGATACACAATAGTTGGTTTAAAATCATGAACAAAAAATAAAAAGGAAATATTAAAAGATTAAAAGTTGATGAATTTTTTTATAAAGACTAAACAAAATAATGAAATTTTATAAAGACTAAAATTTTATTTAACCCTTATTATTATTATATTATGAATTTAATTTCTATACACACCAACATGGTAAAGATCATTTGAAACCTTTAACTTTTATGGTAACTACATCAAAAATAACACCTATGAATTACTATGATGAGCTAACGGTGTAAAACTTTTTGCACTATTGGGTGTACAGTAGTTAAACTCTTATATTATTATGTTGCAAATGTTATATTATTAGGCTGTTATTAGGCAACAGTTAGGCAGTTATTGTATAAATATGAAAGCCGATGGAAAAGTCACTAGGCAATTATTTGGAAATTGGATTATTTGGAGATCAATCTCTCGAATTCTTGGAAGGAAGAGACCCAAGACTCTCGAATTTTTTGGGAATTCATTGTGTCATCAATAAATGTTGTTTATTTCCCTTAAATCTCTATGTTTGGTACCAGTTTCTATCACAAAGTTATTAAGCTACTATGTAGTAAATTAAAAGCACCTGGTATTTGTCTAAGGAAAGAAAGTATTTAGGTCCAAGTCATCATCAGAAGAAACAAGGTTGTTAGCCAGTGTTGAGTACATAGTTTTGTCACCATCATTCACCTTTTCATTTTTCTTATCCTCCTGAAATATACAACAAAAACTTATGAAAAAACTTATAACCTGTCCAAAATAATTACAGCAGTAATATAGAAGTGATAAAAACATCATACTAGCTCAGATTTGAGCAACTCAATCATCTCCTGTAAATCTGAGATATGATGTTTCAGTGCCTGAAAATAAAAATTAGAAACCTCGTGAGATAAAAGACCAAGTAGAAGTCTCATTTAATTAGAAGCTATTGCTTTATTACCTCTCGTCTTTGAAGCTCAATAGACCGAGCCAATGCTTGTCTTCGTGTCAACAAGCTTTTGGGTCTCGTAACCTGCGGACGGAGGTAGTTCTTCCCACGATAAATAATTATTATATAGCCTTTGGTATCCTTGTCAACAGATACTAGAACCCCACCACTCTCAGCTTCCAAAGATATCGCAATGTGCTTAACTTGGGCTAAATTTTTCCCTTTTACAATTATCTTTACAACCTCTCGATATTTCCAGTGTAGATGCATGTTTTCTATGGTGCCAGCATAAACATCTCGCCTCCCTGAAAATCTCACGCTTTTTAACTTTTTCTTGTATAATAAATTTGTACAAAAGCAACTGCTCATAAAGCTATAATAAATTTGTTGTTCTTACCTAGAAGTAAATATGGCTTCATACTCAGACCAATCTTCCTAAACAAAAATCTCTCTTCGTTAGTTAATGTCTCCAAATCAGATGGAAGGTCTGCTGGGTCCAGATCACCCTGTATTTTCACTAAATCTTTCTCAGCCTTCTTGAACCTTGCTTTTGCCTATTGACCAATATAAAGTTAGATATGGTAACAACAGATAGCCTTTGAGAAGTTATTTCAGTTGGTCTCTTGTAACTTACCAGAGCTAGTTTCTTCTCATGATTTCTGATTAAAGAAGAAAGTCTATCCAAGGTGGATTCTCTCATCATTTTCTCAGCTTCTTGTTTACTTGGCTGGTGTCCCCAGTTGGTGGTTGCTGCCCTAGTCTCGGCAAGGGTGCCAGCAAGTAATGGCATTTGAGATGATTTTCTATTTGATATAGTAATAGATAAAGCATTTTGCCGTGCTTTCTCTTCTTCGTCTTGTTGGAGAACAGTTAGTTTTTGTCTCTCGGTCAAGGTATTGGTGACGGTGGGAGGCAAGAAGTCATTGCCCCTGTAAAATACAATATATTCCTTATTTCTCGAAACTAGAGTTCCCCCAGTCAGTTTCTGCAAATACATGAAACAAACAATTTATTCACTTTAATATGCCAGAGGATAAATTATGAACAAGAGCAGCTGTCAAAGCATTTATGTGTCAACTGCCAACAGACCTTACAATCTTACAAGACTAACAAATGTGGTGGGTTAACCTCCAAAATGCATGAACATTACAAAAGTATAACCGCAGTCTATCTTTTGGGTATTATTAATTAAATGATTTTTTTTATGGGACCTAAAACTCATCAAAACAAATATACTGAGCAATCAGGTTTCATGCGGGAACCTCCAGTCCTCCGTCAACCAGATTAAGTTATTAACTACCTATGAGTCATAACACAGTTTTCTACATGTGGATTAATTTCACATCAATAAACACAGTCTGGTAAGTTCAAGGAGTGAAGTTGCTGAGTTCTGAACCAAGAAAAGTTTTCTGCATTTTAGGAGGAAGGGGCTGTTTTCACTTAAACCTTGATAATGGTATCAAAAAACGTTGTAACTTAAATGTAATTGTGATTCAAAAATAAAGGCAAAAGCCATGAGAGCCACACACTTTCCGTTGTTGAGAATATCTATTGACTTAGGTCATTTGATTTAGTAAGTTAAATAAAGATAACAAGCATGTTTAAGCATTAACTACAAAAAGCAGATATGCATACTTGAACTGTTTTTTTGCACTTTGTCTAATACTTTCAACTGATAATCCAAGATGAGGGAAGGTTAACAAATTTGCTGGTCTTATGATATAAAATATGAGTTTTTATCTGGGAAAATATATCATGATTAGTAATGAATTATGTAGTCAGCTTGCCTGTGCATGGCATTATCTATTAACTTTTTAGGTCAGTGGAATAGTCAAACTTTGGCAATTCCCTAAAACTTTAAACTCAGTAGTTGTTTGACCCTATCTTCAGATGAAAATAATACAATGCAGATAGTCAGATGCACTTTACAACACCAGAAAGGTCTTATTGACTCATCTACTACTTATATGTTCATGTTTCAATTGATGCCAATAGACAAGTTTAATGGGTTTGAAATCCTAATCTAATCCCCGATATTCTCATTTACAAGAAATGAAAGTCTCAATACTCGGTAACCTCAACAGCCAAGGAGATCGCCAAGCACATCAGTAGATTTATATACTTTTTTTACCATGGTAAAATTCCAATACTATTAAATAAAATAATAATGTTGTCAATTTCCAGTGGTTTACAAGAAATACCTTGAGTTCTTCAGCCATCCTATCATTACAAGTATAGGGAACACCGCGTTTGATGGCTATTTTCGCAATAGCACTTGTTTCCCACAGCTTAACTATAGCTCTAGCTAGACCTTGCAGTTCTCTATTTCTTCCTGCAGAAGTAAACAATAGTATCTTTTGGAAAGAGAACTTTGCAGACATGAATGTAACTAGAGAGCTTGTTGCATACCAAGGGCAAAATGTGGAGCCGTTCTTCTGGCAATCCTACGGATGACAGTCATTTCCTTGTTGGATAAACAAGGTTTCACCCCATATGGAAGAAGTCTAAATGGAGTTTTATACCCCGGAACCAGAGCAGGTAACATGTCTGCATCAACAGGTAAAGGCTCGCGGCCTGTCCAATCTTTGAAGCGCGGACCCAACTCATCTAACAAATGGTTGAGTTCGATCAATTCCATCAATTCTTCTTCATTCATGTCTTTCAAATACTCTGCAGCATCTCGATTAAATGATTCCATAGGTCCAACCATTTCTTGCACACTTACTTGAGCATTACTTCCACTTCCAACATGCATTGAATGATCCACGGCATTCTCCTTAATATCATTTACTTTTGTGTACAATTCTACACAAGGTAGCTTGTAGGACATTCCTCGATATAACACTATGGAACTGCCTGATCGCCATACCACAATACCTCCAGTTTTACTCTGATTATTAAGCAAAAATAATACTATGAATATAAAGGCTCCAGCAGTTCAAATATTCTCTGATAAAAGACAATTTATAAGCAAGCAACTACACTGTATTGAAAATGAAGGGTGCATATGCATCTTTGAATTGTGAAGTAAGTTTGATGATATATTTCAAGCATATATAGGACATGACATGTTTGGATTAGCTTATTTGCCGACATAAACACACTTGTAAGTCTGTTTGGGAGAACTTATTGAAATAACTTATGAGTCATGAGTTGTTTCTATAACAGCCGAAGTCACAAAATTCTTAACACGACTGCTACCACTATTTAAAGCCTTCATATCACCGCGAGCTCTTCAAGATAACTTATGAAAATTGCTTATAGGTTAAATAAAAATAGTTTTACTTTACTTTATTTTTTGATACCACTTATATGACAATATAAGGGCCTAATTAAAGTGTTTATCTAAACATGCCATAGATAAGTAAAGAGAGGTGAAAATGTGAGAAGGGTGAAAAAATTGAACCTCAAGAATTTGATGAGCTCTTTTCATATTAGCAGAAAGAGGAGAATCAAACTTGAACTTAACAACTTCATCAACCAACCACTTTTCATGAATAGAATCCACCAATTCCTGCGTGATACCAGCCACACCAACATTAAACCTTTCCACCATTCTCAACGCAATGTTTCTGAGCCTCCGCAACTCATGTTCAGGAATCAACCTCTCCGCCAACTCCGCATTGCTTCTCTTTTTCTTCAAATCACTTCTACTTTCCGATTCTTGAACTTCTCTTTCTTCCGTAACAGAACCACTAAAACTTTTCTGTAACGGTTTCTCATTTTCGTCGAACTTTGGATTTCTAGGGTTTTCTGGCACGTGCCAAGGAGGTAAACGCTTTGGAAACTCAAAATTCAAAATCGTTGAAGACTCGTTCTCTTGGGATTGCGGTTGTTCCTCCAACTGTGGTGGCTTTTCTTGTTGTTGTTGTTGTTGCCATGGAAATTTTTCTGTTTGGGAACCTAATTTGAGGGACCATTTATTTCGAATTTGGTCAGAGAAACTTGGTCTGGTGGTGTTGTTTTTTTTCTTCTTAACAACCTTAACTTCGACTTGTGTTGTTTGGTTGGAACAAGAAAGTGCGAATTTGAGAGTGGTGTTGGTTAGAGTTTGGGAAGAGAGAAAATGCAGAGAAGAGGAACGATAACATGTCAGTGGAATTGGTTGGAGTGCCATAGCATTATTATGATTATGAAGAAATTAAAAACCTATAATCTTTCTACCCAAACCTCTTTCACAGAGGTACCTTACCGCGAGAACAACGCAGGTACCTTCTTTTTTTTTTTTTTTTTTTTTTTTTTTTTTTTTTTTGTTGTTGTTAATTAATGGTTGATTCACATATTGTTGCCTTTTATACCCCCCATTTAGACTTGTACCCCTCATTTTGTTAAAAACTCAGTTTTACCTTCATAAATTCATTCACGTGAGCGGTAAAAAAAATTACCTCAAAATCTGACCCCTTCGTTGAAATTTCCGGTAAGTAAACGAAATTTCCGGTAGTTGTATTTTCAATATCAGAAATTTTAAATTTCCAGAAGCTACCGGAAATTTCAAAAATTTTGAAAAATCCGGTAGTTTATTTTTGTTCACCGGAAATTTCGTTGTTTGAAATTTCTGGTAATTAATCTCAAAATTTCAAAAATCCGGTACTGCCATAGCTGGTTGGAGCGACAAACCTTGATGGTGGAATGGTTGGAGGGCCAAAGGAAAGGTTTACAAAACCCTGGCTACCTTCCATGGCGATTGTGCGCCAAACCCTGGTGGAATGGTTGGAGCGTCAAACGGGTTGTGGAAAGATTTACAGAATCCTAACCAGAGCTCTTGATACCATGAAATTTCAAAAAGGGCTGAAATACACAGTATATCGGAAAATTTCAAAAAAGACTGAAATTTCCGGTAAAGAAATCTGAAAATTGAAAAATCCAGTAGTGAAAAATGCATACCGAAAATTTCAAAAAATGAAATTTTCGGTAAGCCATCCGGAAATTTCAAATTTCCGGTATTGATTTTGAACTACCGGATTTTTCAATTTTCCGGTGACCTTCCCGGAAATTTCATTTTCGAAATTTTTGATAAGTATTTTTTCTTTTTTTTACTTTTTTACTGATTTTTTTAAGGATATTTTGGGTATTTCACTCAAAAAACATTAAATTGAGGGATAGACGTTTAAATGGGGGGTACGAAAGACAACAGTCTGATTCACACTATTAAAAAAGGCCAAGCCCAGACTATATTACAAAACAAAGTTGGCCCATTATTATTGTTAAGATCCAAAATGGTAGTCCATGGTTGTTGCGAGATTGATTTTGGCGGAAAAGAGAGGAGAATACTAATTTTTTTAAATTAAATAAATTACAAAATATTTTTAATATTTATATTGTAATTGAAATATTATATAAACATATGTTATGGATAATTTTCAAAATCATTCATATTCTAGAGGTTGAAATAAAATAAAAAATACTTGAGGGTTAAAATACGCTATTAAGGTTAAAATTCAAGGATTTTAATTAACAACTTTAACTACTTATTGTAGGGTCACTCCTGATTAAAGGCACGTGTGAATCCAAAAATTTGTAAGACCAGCCAAAATGATTTGAAGTAGTAAATTTTTTTAGATATTTTTTAATAATAAATTATAAAATGTTAGTATAAATATTAATTATAGTATATATAAAATAGTAATATAGAAGTAGGGATTATAATATAGCCCACACTTGCATATACTCATTTAAACCCATTTGATCTGAACATGAAAAATTTGTTTAATTGAGTGTAGATGTAGATTTTTTCCGTAATTAAAATTCAGAACTAGAGACGGTTTGGGGATAATGATATTCATCCTACGCCCGAATTTGAATCTACTCCATAAATAATGTTATTATAATTTTTAAATTTTATATACATAAACATATTAAATATACGTAATATTATTTTAAATATTGAAAATTATAATTTTATCTTTATAGAAAATATTTTTTAATTTTATTATTGTCTAATAATAATTATTTTATTATATTAATTATAATAGATATTTATTTTTAAATTTATAATTTTAAATATATGAATGGGTGTGGATATGAGGGTCTAAATTTTACACAACCTATAAAATAGGAGCGGATGTAAATTTTTCTCAATTAGTTGGATGTGGAGTGGAGAAGAGACTATTATCATGCAAAATCCGCCTAAGTCCTGCCTCACCGGTTACCATACCTATATAGAAGGAACTATTATTCTTAAGTATATATTTATTTGCCTATAAAAAAGAAGAATTATATATTTATTTTATCAAAAAATCAAAATATATTTCTAATTTTTCTCTGATTGTGTGATCGTTTTTTTACTCATTAATCATTAATTGTAGAGAATTAATTAAATGATAAAATATATAAAAATGTATTTCCTATGTCTCACAATTAGTGTTATTTTATCATAAAATTTTTATCTCAAAATAAATGTCATTAACAATTTTTAATGTAATTTTAATTAATTTTTTTATATATTATCTTTCAATGATTCGATATAAATAAATTTAAAAATATTATTATATTTTATATTGATAATAGTAAAAGATTTATAAATAATTTGATAAAATAACTTTTTTTCTAACTATTTTTTAAAATATATATATATATATATATATATATATATATATATATATATATATATATATAAACCTTAAAATACATTTATTGTAAATCAAATTAAATGGATTACCAATGTAGCTATCTATAATATTAATATTAGTGTAATGGGGAGGGGGTTGGGACCCACCATTTCCCCTGTTATGGTCCTTGATGATTTATGATACGATAAATATCCTAAATGGAATAGAAAGTAGTGCATGATTTATAAAAAAAATTGAACATTTAGATTTATTCATCTAAACATTCAAAAAGTACCTTTGACACATTATTTTTCTTTTATTTTTATTTTCCATCCTCTCGGACAAAGTTATTTGTGTACCATTCACCACTTACTTTATTGCATGTTAGACATGACCCTTTTGTTGAAAATGAAGTTATAAACTTAGTAGATTAACATCATTGTTAGAATTGTTAAACTGTGGTTCGATGATTCACATAATTGTCTAAATCAATATATCTTCGAAATTGTATGGAAAGTGGAAAAACAATGTCTACTAGATATATTCGATGACCACACTACACACAGTCACAGGATTTTAACTTATATGCATGTCGGAGTATATAATTTCAATAATGTAGAGGAGGATGTAGATTTCAATTAGGCAAGTACATATAGCCTATAGGTAAGATAATCATCACGTGAAAATTGGACCCAGTTTCACATATATGAAGCCTCGTTTTAGAAGAAATTAATTAGCACTTTACCGGTGTTCGACCTTCCTATAAATTATGTAGCACAAATACATTAAATTGAAGGTTCGTGGGTCTCTCAATAATAAAGTATAAATAAAATTAACTCATATTTTTTAAAATAAAATATAAACAAAAATCACTAAGACACTAACCACTCTTCTATTTAATGATAGTATTTATAAACTACAGTACCTTTCATTTAATTTATAACTTTTTATATATTTTTAATAATTCAATTATTTTTCCCTATAAGTTCTACGGACAGAAATTCAAATTCTACTATATTATGAAAGTCTAATTTATTGTGTTAAACATAATTAATCATCGTTGGTTAATGATTCAATTTAGACAATAAAATTAAACTTTTGTGCATCCACTAAGAATTTCTTAAGAAATCATAACTAACACGTCTCATGTGTGACTGTGTAGTGTGGTCCAGACTCATACTCCTGCTAAATTCCACTATTTTTCTTTGTGAAATCTTGTCTTATGATATTATACTAGTGAGTTGTAATTCTAAAGTGTGAACATATATATGACATTCTCTCCCTTTTTTTTTTTTTTTTTTTTTAATTTAAAATTGTTGATGTGTTTGAGTTCAGGTCCACACGGAAAAGCAAGACAATAAAATATATGAAATTAATAATTCAAGCGAGCAAAATTAAATAGCAACACCAATTAATGCTAGCTCTCAATGCAGCCACTCCATGCATGTTTTTTGTTCTGTTCCTTCATAATGATGATAGTTTCAAATTTTTGTATCTTGATTCACTCGTGCATCATGATGATCATCTGTTGAATATTTAGTGCTTATTGCATTGAAGATTCTCATGCCAATTTTTCTACACCACAATCTATTGATCCAAGGACAAAATAATTACTACTGATTTCTTTTGAACTAAAATGTGATGTAATCCGTCAAACTTTAACATCCTTAATCGAGTTTTTGAAAACAAAAGGATCACCTAAGGTTAGCTATATGTCTATATACAAAGTGAACATAAAAACACGTTTTAATTACAAACATCTTATTACAAATATATTTGTCAATAAAAAAAAAAAAAAAAAACAGCTAGAAAGGAGATATATACGGAACATTTAGTATTTAAATTAATAATTAAATGAAAACTATTTCCTATCTTTTAAAAATTTATCATAATTAAATGTTATTTATAAAAAGTATAAGTAAAATAAATTTTAATATTTTTATTATTCATAATAATGAATATTGATTTTTTTTTACAATAAAATATGAAAAACTAGTATAATGCGTATAAATAATAAAATGTTATTTTAAAAAAAATGATTTTTCTTAAAATAAAAAAGTTGATAAATAATTATAAAATTCATAAAAATAATCATTAATTTATTGATCTAAGAAACAATGTATATAAATCTTTTAATTTGTGATTGTTTACTCTACCATTGCATGTCTGAGCATCAAGACTCGTGTTAGTGGTGTAATTATTAGAGCCGTCAAAAAAACCCTAAACTATAAGATCCCTTACTTTTTTTCTTTTATTATTAGGCCCCCTATTAAAATAATCTTTTAAGGGACTCTTAATTTCGGCCCATTATTTCATGGAACCTAAGGGAGGGGGCTCTAGGGCCCATAGACCCCCAATATTTTGTTAATTTTAAGATTTTTTTATTGAAAAAAAAATCAGAAACTTTTTATCGAAAAAAATGGGAAATTTTTTATCGAAAAAAAATCAGATATTTTTTATCAAAAAAAAAATCAGAAAATTTTATAGAAAAAAAAATTATCGGTGAAAAAATTGAAAAACTTTATTTCTCAAAAAAGAAAATCGATTCTTTTTTATCGAAAAAAAATCAGAAATTTTTTATCGAAAAAAATCATAAATTTTTTATTGGAAATTTTTATCGAAAAAAAAATCAGAAAATTTTATAAAAAAAAAATTATCGGTGAAAAAATTGAAAAACTTTATTTTTCAAAAAAGAAAATCGATTCTTTTTTAAAAAAAGTGGGCTATGGGCCTTCTAGGCCCACAAATTTTTAGGGGGCTTTTAGTTTAGAGGACCTTATTTTTTGGGGCCTTTTAAATTATTAATTTTTTTAGCCCCTTCAAAATGTGGGCTGAGGCCAATAATTAAGGGAGCTTGTCAAATTCACAACTCTAGTAATTATATAGAGCCTGAGCCAACATAATTATTTCTGTTTGGCTAATTTGTTAAATTTAGCTAGTAATCCATACAAAGAAAAAATATTAAATTCCAAATAGAATGTAACTTAATATTAATGATAACGAACCTTCTCCAAAATGATCAAACATTAATAATGGGACGGAGTGAAACATATCTTGATTTTATTTGGCTTAGAACAAGTTATTATATATCTTAAACAAAATCTAATGGAAGTGATTTAACGGCAGTGAGGCAAAAAATGGTGGGTCTAATGATAGCTCCATTTCCCTTCTTGACTTTAAATTTCAATATTGATAACATGTTGCCTTAGATGCTCACACACAATCTTAGACCGAAGAAAATCAGATTTCCTTGTCTCCCTCGGTTTCCATTACTTATTATATACTTTTAATTCCATGCATGGACCAGAAAATTTTAAGAGCAAATAAAGTTAATTGGATGAATCAGAATTAATGACTGATCCCGAAAACAAAATCTTTAGAAATCCTTTTGATATAGTAATTAATTACCTAATTTTGACTCGTTAATCCTAAATAAATAAATAAATACAAATACAATTTAGAATTAAATAAACTTTTAGTTTTTATATAAATAATTTAAAACTTTTGTTTTAATCGATATCAAATTTACTTTTGAGTTTTTTTTTTATTAATGTTTTCTGTTAATATTTTTAATCTATGTTGTAATTCAACTCATGTGTACTATTTTAGTTTTTATATAGACTTGTTTAGAACTTTATAAACATACACCCATAAAAATTTAAGGCGATGCCAAAATATTAAGAAACAAAAGATAATAAAAACGTGGAGCTATAAATTGAATATATCAAACACATTTTATAAAGAGATTTTTATCATAAATTATCGTTTTTATATTTTTTAACTGAATCCAAAAAGAAATTAGATATTAGTAAATACTAGTTATGAAACTTGAGAAATGATCGAGATGACAATATTCAACGGGAAATGTTATGCTGGGAATCTTCGTGATCATGATGACTCATGCACAATTTCATAAAAAGAAAATTATGATTCATTCACAATCACAAAGATATGCCTACGTAATATTAATTTTAATCTCTTTTTAATAACCTCACAGGAAATTTCAACACGTTTTTCCCACGCACTTTTTAATTTGACATTTAACCACACATCTTTTTGCCCAATCTATACTCCAATAATAGGATGTCATTTTTTTTCTTTTACCCAACAGAAAAAATGGCCCTTTTTGTGATTTTCTAATTTTTTTTGAGTCGTAATATAGTACTTTAGAAAAGAATTTCCAATCTTCACTTCTTCAACGTTAACATTATTTATTTCTGTGTTACTTGTTAAATATTTTATATAAAAAAAAATTAGATGAATTGCTACGAGAGTTCGATTGTCCATGTGATTAGTAGTGAGAAATATAAAAATAAAAAAATAATAATTTAAAACTATTATTAACTAACTATATATTTATGACTATTTATAAAAAAGGTATATACCATGATGTGATTTCAGGAGTACACTTATACAGTTTCAGATATGTTTTTGTCTTAGTGAATAAAAATTTGTTCAATTGATAAATAGTTCATTCATATTTTATAAAGACGTGAGTTAGTATAAAACTCGTTCGTAATTAAGTATCTGTATAGGAGCTCTTAACTTTAAGTTATAATAAGATTAAAATAAATCTCTAAAATTTAATTCGTCTGAAATTTTCTTATTAAAAAAAAGATAAATTTTGTCTGAATTTATTTTATTAAAGGGGTACAAGGGAAAAAAATAAACGTGACTTTATTAATATTTTATCATCGCAATGGAAGAGTTTATTCAATCAGTCTTGATATCTTCGACCGGAGAAGCATGTTAACAAAGTTGCAATTGAGAAAGAGGCTTCTAGAGCTACCCTCTTCTATATTTATGTTGGACCTACTCCTTTTTACACTAAAATTTAATTAACTTAATATTTTTATTTTTTTGTTAAAATGTAATATTATAGAGCTAACTGGGAGACTTGTAATTTAAAAAAAAAAAAGATTTATTGCAGTAATAAAATACAACTAACATTAAAAAAAATGACAAAACAAAATTTAATCAAATAAACGTAGTACTTTGTTCCAAATTTTGAATCAGATAAAATTGTGTTTGCAAAGTATGCACTTAGGCATTCAAATGGAGGGATGAGATCTAAATTGTTTTTAGAAAAATTGTACATAAAATTATCAACAACTAATTAAAATCAGTGTACATCACTGACTAAGAAAAAATAAATTAATACAAATTAATATATTCAATTTAAATAAATCAAATTTTATTGACTCACTTTTTTAATAAATAAAACCAGAGATAGTATACGTCAAATACTAAAAATTTTAAAACAAAAAATTAATATTATACATGTGATTGTTGAGTAATATACCTATAATTTTTCAAATAGAATCTAAAATTTATCAAAGGATAGATCTCTCTTATTAATTGTCAATGACTCTTTTGTGAGAGGAATTTTTAAAATATAGTTTGAATTCTCTAATATTTATATTAATGTAGGAAAATTAAATAGTTTAATTTATCACTTGGTCAAATAGTTGCAATATTTGAATTTAATTCAAATCGATGCCTCTTTTAAGTAATCAAAAGTTATAATCTTTCTCAAGAGTTATTTTCTTTTATCAATTGGTATGAGTTGAAGGGTTGTTTTCTTTCACTAATTGGTATGAACATCTATATAAATAGCACAATTTTCATATTACACGAATCAAATTTCAGTCAAAAATATTTATGAGTCATTTCTTCTTTTCTCTAGTGTACGAGACTAAATGAAGGAACTTTATTCCATAAAATACCATTGATCGATATGTTTGATGTGAATGTGCAATTCACTTCAAAGATTCCAAAATATCTTAAAGGAAATTTGCCAGTTAATTCGTTTGTATCCAATATATATAGATTAGTGGGGTGAGATCTTCTTAGACAGTTATGTTATTATAGTAGTGAGATAATTTAATAGAACAAAAATGTGTCTATTTTTTGAGGTATAACTAATACATTAAATGACACTAACTCGTAATCTACCTGTTTGCTGAGCTTTTACCCTCACAAAATGCTGTTGAAATTCAAATCCATTGTGAGAGTTTTTTCCGCCACAAATAACAACAAATTTTATTTTTAATATTTGTGAAGACTTTTTCAGTGAGTAATTTGTGAGGATTTTTTCAGCCACAAAATGAGTGTTTTCTTGTAGTGATAGTGTTGGAAAAAACCAGAGATAATTATCTCAATAATGCGGAATATTTTTCCCCCCACCTGTGCAGATAAATGGCCAAACAGAAAATACAATTTCAAGAGCAATAACAATTGGCAGAAAATAAATATGAGACAAACACAATTTTAACGTGGAAAACTTCCTTCAAATTGACATAATAAAAACCACAGGACCTAGTCCAGTGAAAACTTCCACTATAATAAGTAATTGGTATACCAAGAGTTTTCCTAATAACAATAGAAAATATCAATCAACAATAACAACCTTATAACAACCTTCCACTAAAGTGGGTATGCCAAAGTAACTCTCAGAGAAGATAAAACTACTCAAATTATATATTAAAGTAACAAACTCAGTGGTAGGAATAACATACTAAATTTGTAGATCAAACGGAGCAAGTTTGCTACACACCTGTTACCACCACTGGAACCAACCCCTTATTTTTCTTCTCTGGCAACCGTTCTTCTTCCGTTGTCTTTCTGTGTGTGGTTCTTAGGGATTAAATCCCTTTTATTACCTTCAAGTGGACCAAGCCCACTAAAACCTTTTTTTTTTCTTTTTATTTCAATAATAATAATAATAATAATAATAATATTAGTAAAATTGGTGGGTTCCACTTGGGGAGTGAGTTCATCCAACAAATCTCCCCCTCACGACTCAAGTGGGAAGGTAATGCTCAACCATGCCAGCTTTCTTTCTACAACATATCATCTTCGACATAGGCAAGGTCTTTGTCATCATATCTGAACCATTTTCATCAGTATGAATCTTCTCGATTAAAGATGACTTCATTTCCAGTGCATCTCTTATCCAATGATATCACACTTCAATATGCTTCGACTTTGCATGAAAAGTCGGATTCTTGCTGAGATGGATCGCACTCTGACTGTCACAGAATAACATAAACTTGTCTTGCTTGAGGCCTAACTCATGTAGGAATTTCTTCATCCACAAGAGTTCTTTGGAAGCTTCAGTTGCTGCAATGTACTCAGCTTCAGTAGTAGATAAAGCAACACACTTTTGTAGTCTTGATTGCCAAGACACAGACCCCCCTGCAAACGTTATCATATAACCAGAAGTAGATTTTCTAGAATTAAGATCACCTGCCATATCTGCATCTGTGTAGCCATCCAACACAGGTTCACCACCTCCATAACATAAACACACTTTGGAAGTGCCTCTGAGGTATCTAAGAATTCACTTCACTGCTTGCCAATTATCTTTACCAGGATTAGAGAGAAACCGACTAACAACTCCAACTGCATGAGCAATATCTGGCCTTGTGCATACCATACATTAAACTACCAACTGCAGATGCATAAGTAACCTTCTTCATCTCTTCTTTGTCTTTCTCACTTGTAGGACATTTATCAGAATTCAATTTAAAATGAGTAGCAAGTGGAGTACTAACAGGTTTGCAATTGCTCATGTTAAACCTCTCTAATACCTTCTCAATATAATTGTGTTGAGACAACCACAATTTATTATTCTTTCTGTCACGAGTGATTCTCATACCCAGAATTTGCTTTGCTGGACCCAAGTCTTTCATTGCAAAAGACTTGTTCAAATCATTCTTTAAAGATTGAATCTTCTTAGTGTCATTACCAACAATCAACATGTCATCAACATATAACAAGAGAATAATATAATCACCATCACCATGTAGAATTTCTTGATAAAACACACAATGGTCAGAAGTAGTTTTACCATACCCATGTTTCTCCATGAAAGAATCAAATTTCTTGTACCATTGTCGAGGTGCTTGCTTGAGCCCATACAAACTTTTCTTCAATTTACACACAAGTTGCTCTTTACCTTTGACTTCGAAACCATCTGGTTGCTCCATATAGATCTCTTCCTCCAAATCACCATGAAGGAATGCAGTTTTCACATCAAGTTGTTCAACTTCTAGGTTCAAACTAGCTGCTAACCCAAGCACAACTCGGATAGAGGACATTTTCACCACAAGTGAAAAAATTTCATCAAAGTCAATACCTTTTCTCTGATTAAAACCTTTCACAACCAATCTTGCTTTGTATCTTGGTTGAGAATTATTCTCTTCTGTCTTTATCTTGTATACCCATTTGTTCTTAAGTACTTTTCTACCATTAGGCAATTTTACCAATTCAAATGTATGATTCTCATGCAAGGAATTCATCTCTTCTTGCATGACCTTTAACCATTTTTCTTTATCAACATTTATAATAGATTCTTGATAGTACTCTGGCTCTCCACTATCAGTGATCATCACGTACTCATGTGGAGGATATCTTAGAGAAGGTGTACGTTCTCTAATAGATCTTCTCAAATCAAACTCGACTGGTGGCTCAACTAGAACCTGCTCATCTTGGTTAGGCACATGATCATCAGTTACATTCTCATCATCTACTTGTACATCTCCCCCATTAACAAGAGTTTCTGTAGGAGGCTTAGGCGCAACATCAATGTTACTTCTGAAATTTGGTTTCTGTTTTTCAGCTTTATCAAAATCTTCAACAGTCTGGTCTTCAAGAAATATCACATCTCGACTTCTGATAATTTTCTTGTCAACTGGATCCTACAATCTATAACCAAATTCTTCATCACCATAACCGACGAATATACACTGTTTGGATTTACTATCAAGCTTGGACCTCTCATCTCTTGGAACGTGAACAAAACATCTACAGCCAAAAACTCTCAAATGACGGTAAGAGACATCTTTCCCTGTCCACACTCTATTTGGAACATCACCATCAAGTGGAATAGAAGGAGAAAGATTGATTAAATACACTGCAGTTTTCATTGCTTCACCCTAAAAGGATTTCGATAATTTTGCATGAGAAAGCATACATCTGATTCTGTCATTAATCGTACGATTCATTATCTCTGCAACACCATTATGTTGAGGTGTCTTTGGAACTGTTTTCTCAAACCTGATTCCATGTTCTCTACAATACTCTTCAAATGGACCTCTGTATTCACCACCATTATTTGATCGAACACATTTCAATTTTCTTCCCTTTTCTCTTTCAACACTTGCATGAAAGTGTTTGAAGACTCCAAATACCTGGTCTTTAGATTTCAAAGGAAAGACCCACACTTTTCTAGAGTGGTCGTCAATAAGAGTAACAAAATATGATGCACCACCAAGATATTTACTATCCATCATACAAACATCAATATGAACTAAATCAAGAATATTTTGTCTCCTATGAGGACCAGTATTATAAAAAGAAACTCTATGTTGTTTTCCAGCAAAACAATGAGTGCAAGTTTTTAGAGACGTACCTTTCACAGGAAGAAAATTTTTCTTCGTAAGTATGTTGAGTCATTTCTCACTCAAGTGACCAAGGCGCATATGCCATAAATCAAAAGATGCATCTTCAATTGCATTCACTTCTTCCTTGCATAGCTTCGTAGGCATCCTATAGAGAGAAGTGGAACTTTGCTCCTTTGCAACCACTAGAGACCCTTTAGTGATTTTACATATACCACCACCACCAAAGAAAGTGTGATAATCATCAATATCCAAGGCTTTCACCGAAATCAAATTGAGACGAATATTAGGAACATATCTAACATTCTTCAATTGAAGCTTGCAACCAATCCCAGTTTCAACCCAAACATCTCCTATACCAATAATTTTACATACTCCTTCATCTCCCATTTTTACCATACCAAAATCACCAGCACTGTAAGATGAGAAGAAATCACGCCTAAGAGTAACATGATATGAGGCACCCGAATCAATAATCCAAGTTGAATCCTGACATGCAAGGTTTATGGAATTATCATCACAAACAATGTAGACATTATTAACAGATGCAACTGCTGTAGTCTCTTTATCATTTTTCTTCTCTTTGTCTTCATCTCTTTCCCTTGATTGATCTCTTTTAAGGAACCTGCAATTTCTTTTTATGTGACCGGCTTTGCCACAATGATAGCATATCACTTCTTTTCTAGTCCTTGACTTGCTTCTTGACTTGCTACGACTTTCAGAGTTGTCGCGTCTATGGAAGTTTCTAGATTGACTTCTCCCCCGTGACTCTGTAACTAGTGCTTCTGACTTTGAGGAAGAACCAATCAAACCACGTTCCTTTCTTCGAGCTTCTTCATTCATCATGCTCTCTTTAACTGTTGACATTTTCAACTTTCCACTTGGAGCTTGTCGCATGCCTAAAATTTCGAGTTTTCCTCGATTTCAATGGAGTCGCCACCAAAATTTATTTTAAAATAAGGAAAATATTGGGAAACCCTTAAAAATGTAAAAAAAAAAAAAATGGTCTTTGAAACCAGATTTTGAGTTCGGGAGTCGATTATGCGTAGGAAAGGTATTAGCACCCTACGACATCCGTTAAAAAACGGTTACCTATAATTAATTGTGCAAAATTATATCAATTTAAATATACATATTATTTTTATTATTAAATATGAATATAAATTATTTTTTATAAATGTGATTTTTGGAGATAAAAGCGTGTTAACAAAAAAGAGTAAAAAAAAAAGTTTTTATTATTGTGCTCGACAAGAGTGTGATCTCTTGCTCCTACGTATCTCCCGGTGCGATGGAGAAATGAAAGCTACGTAGTTCTTGGTAGAAAATGCGGATGTGTTGATTGCTTTTAAATAAATTGTATTTTAATTTTGACAAACATAAAGAAATAAACTTGTTTGATTTGAATAATTATCTTAAAATATGAATTTTAAGACGATCGAATTGTACAACTCGTGTCTCAAAATTCAAAGAGTAAAAAGATGTTACATCTAATTTAATCCTCTTAAGAATATTTTAATTTTTATTTTTTAAATTGAATTTCAAAACAAACAAATAGTTTAATTTATATCTTAACAACTCCAAGATTAAATAATAATAATAATAATAATAATAATACTAATAATAATAATAATAATAATTAAATTTTTTTAAAATTTTTTTTAGAGTTATCAAAGTATATAATTCATATTATGTAACTCCGAGATTAAAAGATTTTAATTAACTTTAAATAATTTTTATGATTTATTTGTTTATGATTTTTTTAGTTTATTAATTTATTTGTGATTATGA
>JBBPBR010000007.1:2937784-2958406 GCA_037974775.1 Cicer pinnatifidum | reverse complement strand
TATTCATAATAAAACTCATTATAATCGTAATTATGTGTCATGTGTGATTGTGTCTATTATAAAAAATCGCATATAAACAATTCTTTTTATTTACTACTATATTTATTTTTATATATAGAATTGCGCTAACTATGAGATGAAAATTAATAAATTTGAGTATAATACTAATTTTATAAGTAATTTAAATTATTTCTCTAGTTTAACATTGAAAATGGAAAATTTATTAATATTAGATATTATATTTTACATAAAAATATGTAATATAATTAAAAATAAATTAATAAATAAAAATTTGTATAATTAAAAAATAATTAATATCATAGAAAAGAACAAAATATCAACAACAAAAAAATATTAACAAATAAAATAACATAACAATACACTTAACATAAATTTATTAATACATACTCTAATTTATTAAAATTCACATAAGTTTAATTAAGTTAAATTTATGTAAATTTTAATCTATCATAAAAATATATTAAAAAGTATATATAAGAAGAGAGAATGTTGGTTTTCATAAAAATATAGAATATAGGTCGTAGTTAATTTATTGTTGACCATATGGGGACCGTATGTCGATCATATGTTAAAGTCTCCTCCAACGAAGTCATATTATAATTACCCCACATTTATAATTAGTTTATTTATTTATATACTGCACATTGCATGTGGCATATTTATTGGCGCCGTACTTTCTTACATCCTTTTTTTTTCCTCCGTGTGACAGACCAGCTAGATTCGACTGCAACAGTGTTTTGATGTGTATTTCAATTCCCTTACATATTTAATTTTTTTTATATTTACTAAATAGATTATTTTCTCTCTATATTTTTTCCATTTTATTATATTTTTTATTTGTATTCTGTAATATGTATATATCACTTCTATTCATTATATTTTATATTATATTAATATTAAATACATCAATATTTAATAAGTGTAATATATTTAAGCAACAATATAAATAAGCGTAATATAAAAAAATATTTTATTATTTTATTTATATATATTTTTTAGTATAAATGAAATGAATATATAACTTATACATTGTAAGACGAAAGTGGTATTAATTAAGAATTTTAAAATACTCATTTTCTAATATATAAAATGTGATTTTAAAAGAAAAATATATCTCAAAATTGTGAAAAATACACTATTTAGTACTAAGGAATTTGATAAAAGAGTTTTAATAACATGTATCTTTATGACATTTATCAATAAAATTAAAAGTGATGTTTTGTATTACGAAAATATTTTTAAAATTTTTTAAAAGTTAAATTTAAAATTTTCAAATTATAACTTTTATATTTAACTTTTTTAATATGTATTATTAGAGTATTTGTTAACAATTTTTGGAATGTTTGGGGGACAATTGTAAAGATCTTTATCAGTATGGCTTTATGTTTTTTTATTTTATTTTTAATGACGTTTTAATATAGGAAATTGACGTTTTCATGTTAACACGAAATGAGATGGCATTTCGATGCAAACGTCCGCATGAAACACGAAATCACTCCGCCCGTTTTCACATTCATCCACCGTCGACCAGTCTAATGTACGCTGAAACTTATCCTTGTATATTAACTATTAATTGTTACAGTATGAACAAGAACAAGAATGGGGTAAGACAAAAAATCTAGCATGTTTGAAAACTGAAAACAATGATAACAAGTTAAGAAAATCGGAAGTTTCTAGTGAGTAGTGACACTCCTCCTTGCTGTTTTTTTTTTTTATTTTTTTTATTTCCTTCTTCCAGTTTCTGTCGAAACCCTACTCAATACTTATCCGTATAGTGCTAATGATTCTCACTTCTCTATAATGTCTAGATTTTCTTTAATAGATTTAGACACTTTAAAAAATTAAGGTTGATGGATGACACCCGATCAAAAGATGGAGAGTCATAATACATGTGAATGATCCAACTTTTTCAAAAGAGTTATATATATTGGTATAAAAGATACTTTTGTTAATAATATAAATCAATCAAAAACAAAAGAATAAAAGTGAGATTAAGGTGTCATTTCAAATCACAAAAGTTGTAGTATAATAAAACATAAAAAGACTGAACTATCTTTAATCTAATTATAATAAATTTAATAATATATTACTTACAATTTTAATGATGTCATATATATCTTAAAAAATTTAAATCACAAGTGAAATAATTGAAATAATAATAAACGTTAAAAAATAATTGTGTCCTTAATTATATATATATATATATATATATATATATTTGTTATTTCACTAAAATATAATTCTTAAAAGTTTATGCGTTTGTAAAAAAAAAAGTTACATAATTCTATTCTCTAGTCGACATTTCACTGTTGGGAAAAACAGCACAAGTTCAAAAGAATCAAGACACAATCACAACACAAGAATATAACGTGGAAACTCTAAAACCGGAGAAAAACCACGGCCGCTGCCTAAACCGGCAACCAGAGAATTAACACTATGTGAAAATTGTTACAACACGTAGACTTCTCTCACCCACACCCAACACCCCAGTACAACCACACTCTTACAAAACAAATATTTAAACTAAGTCAGATACAAGTTTAAAGTGCTACATACTGACTGGTGCTGGTGCATTTGAAAACAAAGGACCAAAACCCAATATATAGCATTGACCTTCTCCTTATTCTCCCACACTAAACGATGTGGGACTTGCAATCAACCCCAACAATCCCACCTTGATTGTAAGAGTTACAGCTTCTGCTTCCATTGTCTTACCGACAATCATACTCCACCATAAAAAGTACACTTCACTTGGAACTAAACCATTCCAAGAATTTTCTCCACTTGGAACTAAACCATTCCAAGAATTTTCTCATGTCGAAACCTCGCTGAAATTTATGGTGCAACTCCCATGTTGGCTTCCAGGAAGTTCTTCAGCCATCGACACATCATCACACACCTTGCATCAATGTCAACCAATGCCCGTGTGCTGTTCTAAATCCGCTAGCAATAACTTGTCCTTTTTCATGGTATAGCGAAAATACCATAAGGACAAACGGGAGACCTTGCCAGCACTTGTCTCAAAGTCTTTTCCAGATACTGCTCCACCTGGACAGTTTCTCTTCACATGCCTTGTGTAATCCTGATTGTATAAGCACATCCTTGACTTGTACTTTCCACTAGCCAAAGTTGATTCTTCCATCAAACTTCTCTATGTCAAAATTCATAACGCTTAAATAAGACATAGCAGCTGCACGCAGACTGTAAACTGTGCACCAGGTAAGTTCCCAGGAAAGAGAGGTGGGTCACAACAGACACGCTTAAATACCAAGTCTTTCCTTAGCCAGAACTTCCCTAAACAGCACTTTCACAGTATCACCTTTCCCCTAACAATACCAAGGATAATTCTTTTCTGATGTGGAAGATCAGACAAAGCTGCAACCACAAAGCATACTAAGAAAAATTATCCCACCGAACCTCCGAACCTGGCTCTTGATACCAGTTGTTGGGAAAAACAGCGTAAGTTCAAAAGAATCAAGACACAATCACAACACAAGAATATAACGTGGAAACTCCAAAACCAGAGAAAAACCACGGCCGCTGCCTAAACCGGCAACCAGAGAATTAACACTATGTGAAAATTGTTACAACACATAGACTTCTCTCAGAGAATTAACACTATGTGAAAATTGTTACAACACATAGACTTCTCTCACCCACATCCAACACCCCAGTACAACCACACTCTTACAAAGTAAATATTTAAACTAAATCAGATACAAGCTTAAAGTGCTACATACTGACTGGTGCTGGTGCATTTGAAAACAAAAGACCAAAATCCAATATATAGCCTTGACCTTCTCCTTATTCTCCCACACTAAACGATGTGGGACTTGCAATCAACCCCAACATTCACAATTGTTGTAGTTTTTTTCTTCAATTTTAAAATTTTCACATTATATTATTATATTTTGATTGTGTAAGGTCACTTTATTTATATATGTTTCTCAATATTTGATATAAGATTTTTTGATTTGGTCAAAGAAAATATATTTTTTAGTATATTCTTGAGTCGCAACATTGTCTGATATTTTATTTTAGTAAAAAAAATGTGCTAATAGAAAAATGATGTTTGAAAATATTTTGATTAGGAAATATTTAGTTTTAATTGGTCATTTGTAAGTCATTTCTCTTTCTCGATAACTTAGTTACAACATGTCAAGTTTGACATAGAGAAGTTTGATGGAATAATCAATTTTAGTCTATGTAAAATTAAAGTCAATGATGTGGTGATAAAATCAAAATTCACAAGATGTTGAGTACTATATGGGCATTGATTGATATTAATGCAAAATGTGTTATGAGATCATGTAGATTGTTGAAAAAATTTCTGAAAAAATTAACATGAAAGTTGCACCTTAAATTTCCAATTAGTTTTGGACGGTAGTACTAACTCTTGTAGTGGTTTAGCTTCTAATAAATTTTTTAGATGTGTTTAAAATTTTCACACTTAAAAAACTATTATTAACTTTATCATTACTATTGAAGTCTCACACACAAAAAAAATCAATTTTCACATGTTCATCTTATCTCATATAATGACCCTTAGTTAATTTTTTTTACTAATATTTTATATTAAAGTTGAAAGAGTACATGTGATTTTTTTCGTGTGGTTAATTTGATTTGAGTTAATGAACTAAATCGAGTTGTTTGTGAGTATGGATCAGTCAAAGTCAATCTAGAAAAAAAGTTCATATTGAGTTTGAGTCAAATTTTAAGTTGAACCTTCTTATCGAAATTGATTCAAGCTGAACGAAATTCAACTCAAATTTGACTTAGTTATCGTCTCTACCCTTTTCTAAGAGAGAAGATTTTTCAACGACTAACTTTATATTTTAGAATAAGATTTAATTTATAAAACTATCACTTGTAAACATTGTCAATCAATCATAATCATCTTATCATTTAAAATGTTTGTCGTGAACCATTATTAATATATATCTATATATATATAACTGAAAATTACAAGACAAAAGGAAAATAAAAAACCTAGGTTCTATGACGGAAAGTGCCAATGACATCTACAAATAAATTAAATCATATAAAAATTGGATCAATAAATGGTTTAAAATTCTAAGAGAATGGTTGAAAAACACCTATCTTACTAATTCAGGCAACCCACTTGTTCCCTTGTCCGATAGCATGAATACGAACACAAGTCGAATTACATTCAACGATGATATTGTGATAATATACATATTTGTAATATCATTGTTGAATTTGATTCGTCTTGTGTCATTAATTTTATATTAGATATTTTTTTTAAAATAACATATAATAAATAATTATATAATATTTTAAATTTGTCCCTTTTTTTTAAAAAAGTATTTCATAACTTTCATATTTGAAAAAATAAAAATTCACTTTTGCTATTGCTAGTCACATCCCCCTGTTTTCTCTATTTTACCAAAAGTCTTCCCATTTTCTAATTTTTTTTTTTTACTATTTTTCTCATATTTTTCTCATATTTTTCCATTTTCGGAACTATATTTATGAAATAATTTTTTTTTGGTGTACTAGCAAATGTGATAAAAGATTAACTTTCACTTCCCTTGTTTTCCCCTCCCCTCTCCTTAATAATTCTCAATCTAAACACAGCGTAAGGAATTTTGAAGAAAAAAAAAAAAACACCGCAGTGAATAAGGACGGACATTGATGAGGTCGTGAGGGACTAATTCGGGTCCAGTGAAAGATTAAGTGAGTGTAGTTTGGTCTCCATTTCCATCAAAGCTCGTCATGGCCCCTAGAATCCTACTCTGCGGCGACGTGTTTGGTCGCTTCAACCAGCTCTTCAAGCGCGTCTCATCCGTGAATCTCTATCACTCTCTTTATTTTTCTAGGGTTTTGTTTTTGTTCATGACTTTATACTGATTCCTTTCAATGAATGTTAATTTAGGTTAACAAATCGGCGGGTCCATTCGACGCGCTTTTGTGCGTGGGCCAATTCTTCCCCGACTCACCGGAGCAACTTGATGACTTTATGGCATACATCGAAGGTGGCTCCCACATTCCCCTCCCAACTTACTTCATTGGCGATTATGGCGTCGCTGCCCCTAAAGTTTTGTTGGCGGCTTCTAAGGATTCTGCTAACCGCGGTTTCAAGATGGATGGATTGAAGGTTTGCGATAATTTGTATTGGTTGAAAGGCAGTGGCAAATTCAACCTCTTCGGTATGCTTTTGCTTCCTCTATGCATTTTTTTTTTTAATTCAATTTTATTTTCAAAGTTAATCTCCAAAATGCTTTGCAGAAAATATAACTGCTAATTAGAAATTGCCAATGTTGTAGAATCACATTTTGTTCATTTTTTGTGTCTGGATGGAATATATACGTCTATTGAGTGAGTGTCTAAGTGTGGTATGAGGAATGTGTTTTGCTTTAGTTGTTGATTATGCTTTAGTAATCCGTAGTAGACATTAGTTTAGGTAGTGCTTACTTAGCAGTTACATGATTAAGCATGTGTTTAGAAAAACGTCACGTTTACAGAAGTCATGGCCAAAAATCACTTTCAAGTGGAAGCTTAGTTTTGTAGCTTCTGAGTTTCATGGTGAGAATGCCTCGAGACGCGATAATTTGTTTTGCAAATTCGGTTTCAAAAACACGCTAAGAGATTAGTATTGGTGATCACTATCGTAAAAGATTTGTAACTCGCTTTATGTAGCACAACACTGACACTACAAATTGAATGCATGTTTGGTGTGCGACACCAACACATGTGTTTACATTCAATCACTTTCTTTTTTTCAAATTATTATTGGTGTTTTCGTATTATTATCAATGTCGATGCTGTGTACGATATCTGTGTTTGTGTCAGTGCTATGTAGGTAGTGGTAATGGTTTGGTTCCTGACAAAACTTTCTGCCATGAAATGCTTATTGGGATTTGAATTTGGTTCCTTATCTGTAGAGTACTTATGTGCAGGGTTATCTGTCACCTATTTATCTGGTAGGAAATCGTCGACTGTTCAGCAGTTTGGAACGTACAGTCAAGACGATGTCGATGCTTTGCGTGCAATAGCCGAAGAACCTGGAGTTGTTGATTTGTTCTTGACATATCCTTGTATCGATGTGAATTTATTCTTTACTGTTCTCATTCATACTGTATCCTGGATTTCCGGGCTTAATGCCACTTGCTTGTTTTCTAGGATGCAATGCATTTGTTAATTTCCTTGATTCATGATTACTAACGAATGGCCAAGTGGGGTCACAAATAGAGCAGCTGCTTCAGATATTCCTGCTGGATTATCAGATTCTACAGGCAGCGATTCAACCATATCAGATTTAGTACAAGAGATTAAACCACGGTAATTGTTGAATAGATGACTTGCAATATATCTGATTATCCATGGCCCTCCTCTCCAACACAAATAAAAATGGAGCAGCTACATATTCTTGCTGAAAGTTCCACATGCAATCACAATAGTAATAAACTCATTACGCATTTTCTATTTAAAAGAACATAAATTGTATGCATAATCCTGATTTCATAGTATTTAGTGTATTGTGCACCTTGAGCTTCTAAAATATAAGTCCTCTGGTTCCTTGCTCAATTGAAAGAATATTGCCATATACTACCTCAGTCCCTAAATGTAAGTTCCTATAAAAAATGTGTCCTTTTTATAATCCTGTTTCCAAATTGCTAGGTGTATTAATTGTTTTTTTTTAACAAAATACCCCTAATTATTTAAAAACCCGGGACAATCATTAATTAAGTGAAAAAAATATGAGTCCCAATAATTGAAATGCAATTTTGGAAAATCAATACACATTGTTGAACAATTTAATGTTAACAGCAAGAAGATTATTTAATTTTTTTTATTCCTTTGAATTGATAAAAAAGACTTATATTTAGGAACAAAAGTAGTACTAGTTATATCTATTGTAGGCACAATTTGCAATCCTTATAAGTGGGATTGACAATTTCCAAGTGGTAAAGAGAAAATGGGATTTGGTTGGACTCAATTATTATAAAATTAATTATAATTATTAAACTTGGTGGAGATATCATGAAGATCTTGCTTATAAGTGGTTAGCTCATATTCATTAGATCGGAATTGGTATTTTATTTTCTGGAGGAATTTGGTATGGGAATCGTGCATTTTGTGGAATCTCACATAGTCTTTGTCAAAGCCGGGCCTTTGGTCATAATAGTTTTTCCTTTTTTTGTAGCTATCATATTGCAGGTTCTAAAGGTATTTACTATACCCGTGAACCATATTCCAATGTTGATGCCGTGCACGTTACCCGCTTCATAGGGCTTGCGTCTGTTGGAAATAGAGATAAGCAGGTTTGGCTTTTCTTCTGTAGCATACCACTGTTATTGGTTTTATTTGACCAAAATTTAAAATTTCTCGATCACTTTCATATGGTAGTGGGCTTTGATTATTTGTTCTTCAGCGTGATGATTCTTATTATGATCATACCTGCAAATTTTTATATATTTATTCTTTAGAGGAATGTCTATGAGTTGTCTTCTCCATATGTTTGTGTGTCACTATTGTGTATATATATATACATATGGACTTTCTGTAGAGGGGGTGGAGGATAGGACTTAATCTGGTAAATACTTATATACAGAACTGTTAGTTCAAATAGTACGTATTTTCTTATACTGAAAATAAGCATGCCCTTATGAAAATAAGGCAAATACTTCCATTGCTGTAAAATTTTGGTCACTTTTATATTTCAGAAATTTATTCATGCAATTTCTCCAACACCTGCATCCACCATGTCTTCCACCGAGATTGCCATGAAAACCACAAATACCACCTTATCACCATACACATCTGCGGAGAAAAAAGCCTCCCCAAATGATACTGTAAAGAGATCCAGTGATGGTATCTCTGATTCTCAACATTGGAGATATGACGTTTCACAAAAGCGACAGAAACATGAAGCTGGCAATAAGATGTGTTTCAAATTTGTATCTTCTGGCTCTTGTCCGCGAGGAGAGCAATGCAATTATCGACACGACACAGATGCAATGGAGCACTGCATGAGAGGTGTTTGTTTTGATTTTTTGAACAAGGGAAAATGTGAAAGGGGTCCAGATTGTAGCTTTAGGCACAGCTTGCAGGATGAAGGTGATAGGCATCCTTCCAGGAAGCGTGGATCCGAAAACACTAGGCCTAGCAGGTCTGTCTTTCGATTAATTATATTCCAAGTTAATGTACTTCTGTTATTTAGTGATATATTCATCTGTGAATTATTGATTTAAATTAATACTCACTCGATAACTGGTAAGATTTTGGTTTTATTATTCCTTATCTTTGTTTATTTGATTTTTCCTTGTCTACTTGAACTTAAAAGCTTTTTTCCCTTGACATATTCTACAATACAACTGCAGATCAAGAGAATGTTGGTTTTGCTTGTCAAGTTCAAATGTGGAGTCCCATTTAATCATAAGTATTGGGGAAAATTACTACTTAGCACTAGCTAAAGGTCCGCTTGTTGAAGACCATGTGCTGATACTACCAGTTGAGCATATGCCAAATACCTTATCTCTGTCTTCTGAATCTGAAGTTGAGCTCTTAGGGTTTCAGAACAGTCTCAAGAGATATTACAAGAACCAAGAAAAGGAAGTGATCTTTTTTGAGCTGGCTTCCATACGTGGCACTCATGCGAATCTTCAGGTATAAGAAGTTTGTGTTACTAGTTGCAAAATAGTTGAAATGTGGACTAGGATATGCTCTTTGCACTTTGTTTATTTAATTTGCTGGCTTTCTTCTCTCCCCTCCCTACCTTTCATGGCTGTCCACTTTCCCCTTATATAATTTGCTTAATTCCACATTAGATAACATATCTATTTGACATTTTTTGGTTAGCTATTTTCAGTTCTAACTGTAGTAGCTTCTTAATTGAGTTTCTTTTTTTCCTTGCTTGATACATGATTTCAACTTTTATGTGATTGACAGTCTACCCTTTTATGTAGGTCATTCCCATAACATCTTCCAAAGCATTTTTGGTTGAAAAAGCATTTAATTTAGCTGCAGACAAGTTGGGATTTAAATTTGTGGCGAAGAAATGTAAGCATTAATCTTCTGGCCATGCTTTATATTTTACTGCTTTTGCGGTGCTTGTCAGACCTGGATACTTTATGTTCTCCTTAACCCTTGTTCCCTCTTAATTTCCTTGTTACCAATCTTAACATACTAGTTATTTGGCTTGAAAAACAATCTTCAATTTATTTAGTCTGGGAAATGCTGTACATTTTTTTTCGGGTTTCTCTTGCAATCTTATGTTGTTTTTCCTTGCAACTCAGTTGATAGCATTTCTGAAGGAAGAAAGTTTTTGACGACACAAATTGATGGGAATTCAAGCTTGTTCTATGTTGAAGTCCCAGGAGGCACAATTCTGCTGCATCATGTTGAGGAGAAAGAGATATTTCCTGCCCAATTTGGACGCGAGGTAGCCGTCTAAAAGCAAAATACTCAGTAAACATAGAAACATATCAATATTATTTCTTTACCATATTTTCTCCTAAAAGAGGTCATCAATGATTAGTTTTTTTAATAGCATTACATCTATGTTTACCAGCAAGAGTTAAGACTTTGAAAAATGTATCAGGTTCTGGCGGGATTGCTTAATATGGCAGACAACGCAGATTGGAGAAATTGCAAACATAACAAAGAGGAAGAGATGAAAATTGTGGAAGATTTCAAGAACCGATTTCAAGAATACGATCCAAACCATTGATTATTCATACATTAAATTCTCAATTTACATCGATACCACGATGATTAAGTTGATTCCTAGTGCATCTATTGGCTACATATGCCCAGTTGCTTGGCCCGCTGGATTTCAAACTAAGAGATGTATGTTCAATTTTGCAATCATCAACCTTCTGTTGCTTGGTTATTGGAACAAAATGATTTTACATCACTTAATCCATGAGTTGGTGCTTAGGATGCAACTTGATAGTCCTACAGGATTTCAAACGGTCACTTCTATTGGCGGTTCCTGTGGTGAGCTTCACTTTCCTTTCCCCATATTGACTTATTGAAGCTTGAAGCTTGGATGGCAATTTTTGTGTGACTAAATATATGCCCATTGTATTCACACCTCAACCTTGGTATTCTACATATTCCAGGCGGTGAATGGCCAAACTGAAATGGCTAACCGATCACTTAGGCTATATGCGTTGGTCAACAAGCAGTGCCGTGTTCATGTTTTGAATCAGTTGGATTTGCACCTGCTTTATGTAAGTAAATTAAGATATTCGTATTTGTTTCATAGGCCAGGGAGGTTGAGAGTGAGAAGAGGAGACTTGTTTCAACTTTGGTATCCTTTTAGTCAATGTTTTAATATCTGAACTTGCATTTGCATAGATGGGTATTTCTCAAAGGCCAGTTTCAACACTGTAGAAGCTAGTTGTTTTGGTATTTATTTTCTTTGACTTGATTGGGACTTTTCATTTGTATTTTGGGTATCAATGGATCATAACGAACTCCCTTTATCCTTAATCTTTAGTCTTTTAAGCTTTTTATTTGTTCAAAAAATTCAACACCGTTTGCTGTATGATGCCATTATGCGCGTTTGTCTAATCGTCAACACGTTCCATTGAATAGTTAATTGAAAAGTTACAACTTTTTGCTGTGATCGATTAGATCGTTTTGTCACAACTAATTCCTCTATAAAATAATAATACGGCATGGCACCGTTTATTTTGTTTTTTTAGGATAAAATCTATCTTCCTGTTGAAAGCAATTCCGTTGGAGCCTTGGATGCTTATGAAACAAAACAAAGAATGGGCACACTGTTTTTTTACCATTACTATTAGGAATCGAGTCGAAGAGCGTCAACTAAAGATTACTCTACTATATTGACCCCCAAAAAAAGTTACTACTCTAATATGTAAATCTTCCTCTTTTTAGCAAACCTATCTAGGTAAAAATTATGTCTTTGTTAATATTTCTCAACTTTATTGTGTTTCGAAATATAACTTTCAACTAAATGAGTCGATGCTAAAGCTTCAATTGGTAGGTTCACAGTCAATGTGCGTTTGACTATGGCCACATTATCAAACATAACAATAGTAAAATCATATTAAAGCGCCCCATTGCTAAATCAATGATGCACTTATTCTAATTTAAGTTTATGATGGAGTCCACGTGACCGATCTTATTATTAAACGAATTTGGATTCCGGTTGCCTGCATTTGTTGTGAAAGAGAAGAATGGGACTGCATTATGCCCTCAGAATAGTAACACCGTAGTTTTGAGACCAGTGCCCCTTCACTAAAATCCATGTAGACATTAATCACGGAGATTTGCTGTTGTTGGGGGAACTAGTAGCCGTCAAATATGCACCGTGATAATGCCTTTGATTTACCCTCATAGTCAGTCATATGGCCTTGTCTGTTTTTCTCTGTTGTCTTTCTCTGTCTCCTCAACTCACGTCCTTTCTTTCATCTCTTCAATCATAAACTATTAATACCTTGGCCAATTATTTAATCTACATGAAAACATCATTGGATACTGCAATAGACTCATATGGAAATCCCTCTTGTTTATTTACTGCTTTTGATATTTCCTTTTACTCAATGATGACAAGAAAAACCGTGAGTTTTGCTTTGTCCATTGTTGTAAAGAAAAGTCACGGGTGCCACATTTTTCATTTGTATGCCAAAAAGAGCTTTGGACTCTTCTTACTTCTCACCAACTACCATTTTATACATTTTTTTAAATCTCCCTCTCCACTGTTTCAAACTACTGCGAATGGGAGAAGATAATAAACTACTAATGATGGACTATAAATTACATCAACTTTTCAAAAAAAAAATTGTTTTTATTTAAATCTTCATATTTTTACATAAACAGATATGGTTGGATCCCTTTTGTGTGTTTCTCTCTCATGTCAAAATTAATCAATATTTATAAGAAGTAGAAAATTTCAAGAATAAATTTTTGACCCTGCACTTTTTTTGGGTGGTGCATGAAACATGAGTGGAAATACCTTGTAAATCAATGAATCATGTCTCAAGATGACCAACAGAAGCTACCAATAATGGAGTAAAGCAACTCCCTCACTAAACTGAAGCAATAAAAGTTTGTTTACTAATGCTACTTATACACCATTTAAATATAACATTCCCTACTTTTTTTTATTAATATTAATAATGTATAACTTTCCTTAATATAGTGTGTTTGCACTGTGAATTCACGTGTTATACTGTAGATTAATGTTAACTTCATTTAATTAACTAACCTAAGTGAAAAAAAATTCAACTTTTACCCTTTCACATGGAAATTTCTAAACTCTGCCAGTGCAGTGCTTCAAGAGACACATTGTTTTGGGTCTTGTCCTTTACTAACACCAAAAACAATTCTGGGTTGTTCTCCATAAACTGTCTTTTCATTGTTTTGGTGTCTGTGTCACTATATATGGGCCTTCTTCAATTCAACCACCTTTTGTTCTTAGCTTCTGGTTAGTTACCAACTTCAAAATCATTTGTTTTGAGTCATTGCTGAGGAGGTTGTTCTCTGAGATTGGAATGGGATGAGGGTGGTTTTGGCACTGATGTTGCAGCTGCTAAAGCTCTTCATCATCATCAGCTTTGCAGTGGCAACTCAAGGATCCAAAGGTAAGAGTTTGCTTAATGCTCACATTTCTTTCTTGAGGTTAATCCTTTGTTAACTTCTCAAAGTTTGTTTCCAAAGAAAAAACACTTTTGCTTAAGCTATAACCTATACGCACTTTATTAACATACTTCCTCTTAAGTCTTTACAATATATCAAAATGGATCATCTACAGCCGGCTGCATTATAAAGCAGGCCGTAGATGATCCAAGTTGTAATTTTTTAATCAAATTGAGCACTTTTATTTTCCTGCTAACAAAGTCTAATTTTGATTAATATATATATTGAAGATAATGCATGCTGCTGCAGGGTTTAGAATTTAGATAGTATCATCTCTTCTTGTATTCAAATGAGATGACATGCTATTAAAAGTTCAGAAACAATGAATTTTTTTTGTTTTGCACAATGCTGCTGATTTTAGTTTTTTTTAACCAGGGCTTCTGAAGGTTCATAATATTTTAAGCTACTGCTATTTTAAGTGGCTGAAAACTACTGCTTTGCAAATTTCAAATTTGATTTTCCAGATCCAGACACACTTCAAAACCAACCAGAAGAAAAATAATGAAATAATTACCAACATTCCAAAATGTCAAATTAATGCTGAAGTGAACCTGCGTTTCCTTGATTAATAAGTGGTTAATTTGCTAGGAAGCACTTACACAATTCAATTATATGATTAAATTACGTTTAATAGATTGTTAATGGATCATTAACCACAGTCTTTGTATCAAAATATCATTACGGGGAGGGGGAATTTGTTAGCAGCAGAGATTGAACCCTTGACCTCCTTCATTAAACTTCTTTAGCATCCCAACCTAACTCCTTCAGTTGTCAATTCTCTCAATATTTCTTTTTGATTTCACACAGCATCTGTTATATCACCAACAAGTGCATTTCCAGTAATTCCACCATTGATTCCAGCAGTATCTCCATCAAAATTACCAGGTGCAGATTTTATGAAAAAGATGCCCCTCTTTTTGTCATTTGTTGTAAAATATTGTAACTGTTACATTTTGCTGTTAATTACTAATTGCTGTAGCTAACTATTGATACTCTACTATAACTAATTTTTCATTTAATTTTGTTTACAATATTCAAATTTTCTCTTCTGGCTATCATTTTAAATTGTCCAACCTTTGTATCAGATTTAACCTCTAGTATGTTAATTATGTTCAAATGGTATTGTGCAATTTACTTCAATTCATGAATACTTATTTAACAAAAATTATATGTGGTGCAGCACCTGTTCCTTCTCCCATATCCACTCCTTCAAGAATCATCAATCCGGTAAAGAGTGGAGCGCCGATTGCCGCACCTTTGTACAAAACACCAAAGCCACTTCCAGCTGTTATTCATTCCCCGGCTCATGGTAAGCTAACACTAAAAGTTGAATGATTGTAGCTAGAGATTTTTCCTATTCCCATTATCATAAGCAAGGCAATAATTTAAATGGTACTTTATAGTTTACACACAACTGTTCATTTATCTGCTGTAGCTCCTGCTGCACAAAAAGGAAGACAATTGCATCTTGCTCCTCAGTCATTAACTTCACCTCCATCTAATAGAGAAAATAATTCTCCTGCATTGACACCTTCAGTCTCAAATTATAAGCATCATCATACAAGGAACATAATTACCATCCCCGCTCCTGCATCATCATATATGGTTTCTCCTCCTATTTCAAGACCCCGAGGTTTGCTGCACTACCTAACTGATTTATTAAATTTTATCACAAATGAAGTTCTTTGCTGCAACTGAATACATTACCAATTTGATATAGATAGAGAAATTCCTCCCTCATTAACACCAACTAGTAGACAAAGACATCATGTACTACCACCAATGAAGTCAGGTACCTATATTGGTATTATGAATTTCTTACTTAGATGTTGATTCTATGAGAGTGAGAAGTAAACAAAATGCATTTCTGATTACTTGTTCTTTTTCCAAATGTGGACCAAATACATTTGACTTTTTGCTTATATTTAAGACTAGAAAGAATATGTTTTTGGATTGTTCTTAGCTTACTCATCGTACTTCAATTTACTTCTTTTTTTATTTTTTATTATTTTTTCAGATTGTTTATCAGCTGTCTGCACAGAGCCTTATGTAACTTCTCCTCTTGGAGCTCCCTGCAGATGTGTCTGGCCTATGCGAGTCGGTCTTCGCCTTAGTGTTTCTCTTTATAATTTCTTCCCGTTGGTCTCGGAGCTGGCTTCTGAAATTGCCAGTGGGGTTTTCATGAAGCAAAGTCAAGTTAGAATTGTGGGAGCCAATGCAGCAAACCAACAACCTGATAAAACTATTGTCCTTATTGATTTGGTGCCACTTGGAAAAAAGTTTCATAATACTACAACCTTTTTGACTTCTGAAAGGTTTTGGCATAAAAACGTTGTTATTAAAGCCTCCTACTTTGGAAATTATGATGTGTTATATATTAACTATCCAGGTATATATAAATGTCCATTTCTTTTTTAATTTACTAACCCTTTTCTCTGATTCTGATTTCTTTGGTGATAAATTTTTATTATGGGATCCTATGATTTAAATTTTTATTGTAGGTTTACCTCCTTCTCCTCCTTTACCACCTTCAAGCATTACCATGATAGATGGTGTTCCATACACCACTGATGGAAATAATGGAAGGACAATAAAGCCCCTTGGAGTTGACATACAGAAGAGGCAGAATAGAGGTGATCTTAGTAAAGGCTTTGTTGCCATTATTACTGCTTCTGTTTTTGTAGCAGTTATTTTATGTACTGCTGCTGCATGGATTATGTTCAAATTCAGAGTTCATGTTAGTCAACCAGCATCAACTCCAAGGCTTTCACCTCCTTCTCTTACCAAAGCACCAGGTAATAAAACCAGGTGAATTAGCTAGAGCATTTTACTCCCAGTTTATTTCCTTATCTTAATATGAATGTTTGACCATTAAAAAATATTGTATTAACAAATAAAAAATTATCCAATCTAATAGAGGTTGGATCAAAATCGAGTAATAGTATGAGAGATAGAAAAAAGAATGAATCATTATTGGTGAATGAAATATGTATTAGAGATTGAAAAATCAGTTTAAAATTAGTTACTCTCATTGTCCTTTATTCGAGACCTATACTTTTTTCATGGTTTTTAATATTTACCACATAATAATTGTGACGATTTGATTGTTTTATCATTTTATAGTGCCTTTCTTACAAATCTTATGAATTTTACAGTTACTGCTACCGAGTCATTAATTGGAGACGGAGGGGTTGGTTCCGTTTCCTCGTCATATGAATCTGGCATTGCTGCTTATACAGGGTCTGCTAAGACATTCAGTATGAATGACATTGAGAAAGCTACTGATAATTTTCATGCTTCAAGAATACTTGGAGAAGGTGGTTTTGGGCTTGTCTACAGTGGTGTCCTTGGAGATGGAACAGAAGTGGCAGTCAAGGTTCTAAAGAAGGAGGATCATCAAGGTGATCGCGAATTCTTAGCTGAAATTGAGATGCTTAGTCGTCTTCACCATAGAAATCTCGTAAAGTTGATTGGTATATGTGCTGAAGAGGACCGCTTCCGCTGCTTGGTTTATGAACTCATTCCAAATGGAAGCTTGGAATCACATTTACATGGTATTCAAATCAAGCTTCTTGTTTGCTTTCTCTCTTATTTAAGTGTTCTTTCTTTTCAATACAAATTATCGGTTCCTAACAAATATAATGTTCTAATCTTATTTGGTATTTGTGACAGGGGCTGACAGGGAAAAGTGCACACTTGATTGGGGTGCAAGGATGAAGATAGCTCTTGGTGCAGCTCGTGGTCTAGCTTATTTGCATGAAGATTCAAGTCCTTGTGTTATTCATAGGGACTTCAAGTCTAGCAATATTTTGTTGGAAGATGACTTTACTCCAAAAGTATCTGATTTTGGATTGGCCTGGACTGCTACAAGTGAGAAAAAAAGACACATGTCAAAACATGTGGTGGGAACTTTTGGGTACAAAGTTAATTTTTCCCTTATTTTTCTGTTTCGAAGATTTATAGCATGTTTGGTGTGTCAAAACATTTTCTATCTGTTTGCTTCCTTTACAAATATTTGAAAACAAGAACATTGTGAAAACAATGTGTCAGTTTTGTAATGGAAGTGAAAATGGAAATCAAAATATAAAACGTTCCAAACAAGTCCTTATCTCTTCACCGTCATGTTATTTGGTTTGCTCCAAAATAATCATCTTCCTAAAACATTTAATCCTGATTCGTTACAATCGATTCCCCTTCCTTTTCTTATCAAGCTAAATTCAATAGAAACAACTATTGTATTTAAATGCATGTGCCATTATCTGCATTTGGTTGAAACATTTTCTTATCTTGTTAATATGATTTTGATGATTGGAAAATGAATTATTCAGTTACGTGGCTCCGGAGTATGCAATGACTGGACACCTTCTTGTTAAGAGTGATGTTTACAGCTATGGCGTTGTTCTTCTCGAGCTTTTAACTGGACGAAAACCTGTAGACATGTCACAAGCTCACGGTCAAGAGAATCTTGTCGCTTGGGCTCGTCCATTTCTCACAACTAAAGAAGGATTAGAAACAATAATGGATACATCTATAGGAGTTGATAACACACCTTTTGACAGTGTGGCCAAAGTAGCAGCCATTGCTTCAATGTGTGTGCAACAAGAAGTATCAAACCGTCCATTCATGAGTGAAGTTGTTCAGGCTTTAAAACTTGTATGCAATGAATGTGAAGAAGAAAAAGAAGATGCTAGTTCAAGAAACTCTAGCCAAGAACATGATGATTTGTCTGTTGTGTTAGATGTAAGAGACAGCAATGTTTGTGGAAATTTGCAAACCACATTATCAGCTATTAACTTTGACTCTGAAGTTGTTGATATTGAAAGAGGGTTGTCAGTGGCAGAAGTATTCAGTTCATCAGCTAGAATTGGAAGAATGGAGAATGAATTATTTAGAAGAAACTCTTATTCAGGTCCTCTAGGAACTGGAAGAAGCAAACAGTTGTGGAATATAATGAGAAGGCTTTCTGGTGGTAGTGTTAGTGAACATGGAAATATGTTCTCAAGTAAATGACCATGTTATTGTTGCTATAGAGAAATTGCATTTTTTTTTTTATTTTCTTGGTGGATATATTCTCTCTATGGTTTTGGTAATCCACGGTTTATACTTCAACATTGCAGATGTATATTCAAATAAACAAAACACATGGAGATAATTTATCTTTTTTACTTTTAACATTATTGTATATTTATAATATATATTGCCATGTTTCCCTGTCATTTTTATAGCAAACATTTTTGTCAAAAATATTGATTAGTTGAATAAATCTTTTGTCTATGTTAGTCTTGTAAACAAGTTATAAAATATTAAATGTCTATATTTTAGACTATTTGGAGATAATTTTTATTATATATAAATAGCTATTAAAATATGTTAGAGTTCGTAGAATTATTTAGAGATTTTTAAATAGGTCATTAAACTAAAAATATCTGTAATTGAATCGATAAATTTGTCAATAGTTTGTAGTTATATTTTTGAACGATTTTATTCAGTAAAGTTGTTGAATTTTTAAATAATTTGTAATTTGGTCCATAAATTAATTAGGTTTATTTTCGATTAGTTATTTTTGTTTTGGATGTTATTTGGCGAATTCAAATTTTCTGGGAAATGCAATTTACAAAGTCACATAGTCGGGACTTAGTGGATGATATGATCCAATTTTGACGGTTCTAAAAATGTAGATATAAATTTTAATTTTATAATTAAAAATATCTAGTCTAACTTTAATTTTGAATATCCTAGCTCGATCAAATAATCAACGATGCCTTGACCGCATGAGGGTTCGCCCTTTAATACTTTCTCAATATAAACTTTGTAGACGGGAGGGAGGGGCATCAAAATGTTATAGCCGACAAATTAACCTATGATCTAGGTCAATAAGAGTTGGACCTAAACTTTAGAATATCAGCATTCTCGGGAAAATAAAAAAAGTAAATACTCAATTTTATGAAATTGTAAGATCTTATTTACTTAGTCTTTAATTATATATTTAAAAAAAATATTTATTAATCAATTATAATTATTTATAAATATAATATAATTTTAAAAAAAATTATCATAAAAATCAAATATTTATGATAATTAAATGATTGTAATTAAGTGACAATACATTTAAATGTAAGTATTTTTTCAATGAAGATTCCATCTAAAATTTATGATATTTTTAGGAGTCTAATTTTTTTACTAAATTCAATTTTAATAGGTAATTATATATATAATTTTAAATATTAATAATATAAATAAATAAATTTATATGTTCTTAAAACTTGATGAATAGAATTAGATATTCATTTTATTTTAAGAAAAAGTATTTTGTTATTGGTTAAAAAAGTTTTACGGCAAAATTTACCTACTGTATAAATAAAAAAAAGAAAGAGATATATCTCAGTAGCATATCATATCATATCAGATCGGATGTCCGTGTAACTGAGACGGTTAGAATTATGCATTTAATCAACATAATAACAACTAGGGCTCTGCATGGTTGGTTTTAAAAAAAAACCAAACCATATCCATTTAAAAACCAATATATGGATTTGGATTTATAACCAAATCCATTATTTGGTTTAAAACCGGTTATAAAACCAATTATAAAAGTGGTTATGGTTAAATAACCGGTTGTTTTTATGCAACCAATTTTAAAAAATTAATTTTAAAAAATATGATTATTTTCGATAAAAAATTTCTGATTTTTTTTTCGATAAAAAAATTTCCAATTTTTTTGATAAAAAAATTTCCGATTTTTTTTCGATAAAAAAGTTTCCGATTTTTTTTCGATAAAAATTTCCGATTTTTTTTCGATAAAAAATGTTCGATTTTTTTTCGATAAAAAATTTCCGATTTTTTTTCGATAAAAAATGTTCGATTTTTTTCGATAAAAAATTTTCGATTTTTTTTCAATAAAAAATGTTCGATTTTTTTTGATAAAAAATGTTCGATTTTTTTCGATAAAAAATGTCCGATTTTTTT
>JBBPBR010000007.1:2907278-2928506 GCA_037974775.1 Cicer pinnatifidum | reverse complement strand
ATTTATGATTTTGGTTCTCTCATATTTAAATCCACTATTTTTGTAATAGTTTTTAAAATATTTGCCTTTTTTTTCACCTATGTATTTAAAACGTTGATGATGTGACAAGGAAAATGTTTATATGATAGATGAATTGATGATGTGACATTAATTTAGTTGGATTATAATTTTTTTTATTGAAAGTAGATTATCATTAAATATTTAACAAATCATCTTTGTGTTATCAAAATATAAATTAATCCTTATTATCATAATTAAAACTAATCAAATTTGATGAAAGACAATTTAGGTGAATTATAACTTATCAACTCATTTATATATTGTCAGTTCAATTGTCACATAACATCTCAGTTGATTCATCAACTAAATTTAAAATTAAATGCATAGTTGGGAAAAGTCACATATTTAAAAAAATAATAATAAAAATCATAAATTTAAAAATCAAACAAAAATAAGGGTAGCTAAACTTTATTTAAGCCTTTCTTTTATATAATTTAGAGACTAAATCGGAAGAGTATAACTTCATAAATCATAAATAAATGAAGTAAATTGAGAGTTTATTGGTACTTTTAATTGCAACATGTTGCTCCCCATACTCATCAAGCAAGATTCCACCAAAATACCCAATCCAATTCAGCTGCTTTGAATTTGATCCTATTATATTCTTATGGCCCTTTTTGCGCCCGAAACCAAACTTTTGCTCTTTTTTTTTTTGTTCTACCTACTAGTCAATATACAATAAAGTCAGAAGCAATTAAATCGATCGGATTCAAAACTTCTGCTTTTTATGTGAATGTTTTATGAATTATAATTCCATAGGCTAATCGTGCCGTAATTATATTTATATATTATATCTCCATTTAATAGATTTCTCTATTAAATGTAACTAATGAGTAGGGTAATATAATACTCTAAATTTTTAAAAAATAATCGTTCTCGTATTTTCTTGAGTATCAATTTTAATACACTTATCATTTAAATATCTAAGTGTCTTTATCCATACTAATTATCTACGTTTTAACTAAAATATATCAATAAACAAATAATATTGTTATAATTAAATTTAAAAATTATTCAAATATTTTAAATTCAATCATAAAGTATTATAAAGCAAAATATTTTCTAACTCAAAATATTTCAAATGAACACTAGTTGCAATACACATTTAAATATCAATAATAATATTTTATGAAGTTGCAAATCCTACGACAATATTATTCGAGATTTGTAAAAACAATTCATAAGAAGTTGCAAGCATAATTATAAAGTCACGATTAATAAAACATAACTTTAAGTTATAAAGTCGCAATTATTTACATGTTAATCATAATCAAATTCTTAACAAATTTACAAATGTTTATCTTTCGATTATAAATATTGTAGTAGTCTAATAATATTTATAGATATTAAAATATAAAAGAAAATAATTAATTAAAATAAACATTAATATAATAAATAAATAAATAAATAATATATTTATATAAGTGCAGATGTGGGTCAGGATGGGTATTATATTATCTGTATCTGCCCCCATACTTGCTTAATTTTGTGGGTTATTACTCGTCCTCTTACCCATACCCATTATGCAGGTTTTTATCATATCTATTGTGGTTTTTTTTGCAGATACCCATTGAATCTGAGTCTAATTGTCATTGTCATCCCTAGTATCGGGTACTTTTGTAGATACGATATTTAAAAGAAAGTGAAGGAATTAGTATATTAATAAAAATATTATTTTTTTATATAATTTTATTAAAAGAATTAAATTGTTTAATTTACAATATAAAATCACAATAAAAATTTCACTTTTATTGGTTACTCTATTTTTCTTATAATAACATTCAAATACACTACATTAACTCAATTCACATATCTTACTTGAATTTAATTTATTACATACGAGAATTTAGCGTTACGCGAACTCTGCTCGCATAAGTAATCAATTTGAATGTAAATGGAAAAAAATAGGATGTGACTAGCAAAAGTGTAGAAGTTTAAAATGTCAAAAATTATGTTTACTACTTTAGTTATAGCAACAAACGATACTATATTAATATTTGTAAGAAAAACATATTATTGAGTATCAATCGATTAAAATAAACTCAAATATAAAATAGAATACCTATGAGTATCCAATATGTAGAGCTATCAAAATAAACTATTCGATCTGTTTAAAGCGGACTCTAATGTACTACAATTTTATGAAACCGAACTCAATTAAAAACTCTTTTCAAATCTGATATTAAACGGATTACGGACTTTTGATCCAACCCACAATTTAATTTTAAATTTTTTATTTAAACTTTGTATTTTTAAGTACTCTGTATATATTTTTTAGAAAAATGAAATAACCTTTTAAATATTGTAACATTTAAAAAAAAATATTAACATCCTTTTAAATATAGTACAAATTTTTAACATTATACTATTTTTTCATGTGATGCGGGTAACCCTAAATTTGACTGGGTTAGCCAAATACAAGTACGATTTTTTATGGCCGGTTAAAAAGCTCAATTACAATTCGGGCTTAAAATTTAGAGTCCAAGTTTTTTATTTTATCGGGCTGTGTGGATCGAATTATTCATGTTAGTTCATTTTAACGGCTTTATTGGTATAGGTATTTCATTATTTTATAAATATCCACATTTCATAGGATATTTAAGTAAATAAGACACATTTTATTATAGAAATCAACATAACTAACATTTTCTTAAAATATTTTCTATTTTTGTTTATTAAAATATATGTTAATTTTAATCTACTAATAAAAGTGAAACTTATGAAATAGATCATTATTATAGAAAGAAGATTAAATAGTAAAAATAGAAATGGTGGATGATACTTTCTAGGAACAATAAAAATAATTACTATGAATATTTTTTTTTAATTTATAAATGAGATGATTAGTACTAAAAATTCACACATGCCAAGTCTTGAGTTCAACTGTCGGGACAATTTTTAACTCCCACATGAAAGAAATTAAGATCTGCCCAATTTTTTTTCAAAAAAACTGCCACCTAAAGATTGACATGAAACCTTGGGCCAATAGGCCGAGAGTCGAAATTGATCTTTCTAATTAGAAAAATATATTAGACACCCCAACAATTTGTTCCCTCACTCCCAACAACCTCGTTAAAATTACAAAAGTTGTCAACTATTTAAAAAACATCAATTTCATTTATACAAATTTTTAGAAAAATTCAGTACACAAGTTAACGTTTAGCTGAAAAAAATTAGTTCTAAATTTTTCTACATTTTGTAAAGAGACACATTTATGTTTCGAATTTTTTTTTTTTTTTATCAAAAATCTTATATTTGAAATATAAACATGTCTCCTATTTTTAGCTATTAAAAAAATCTAGAGCACGGGTAATTTTTACATGTAAAAAAATAATAACATTAGTCAATGCCGATGTTGCAACCAACATAAAATTTCTTAAACTTTATTTTTTGCTTGCAGTGACATATGGTTGTAAATATTTATAGATTCAGTTTCAATCGAGGTAAACTCAAATTTATATTTAAAAGAAAATGAGTAAAAAAAATGATTTACGCTCTAGATTAAAAATAAGAAAAATTCAAAATTTCATATTTTTGAATCGTAAAATCTCTTAGAATTATGGATATTTTTTTTTCAGTTTTTCAAATTTTCATAACCATATTTGTTGTGAAAAATTGTGAATTACAAAGTTGATATTTTTAAAGATAGTATTGGGATGTGGGGACAATGTGAGAAGTGTGAGTTAAAATTTTCGTGTGATTATATATTAATATTTATTCTGAGATATGGGATAGGAGACATTACATGGGATAGGAGATTAGAAGGTTCTTAATAGTTGGGTCTTGTTATGATTTCGGATCTTAAATCTAAGGTTTAAGTGTGTTTGTTTTAGATGAAAAATTCTATTATTAAAAAAAAAAATTAGACATAATATGATAAAATCTCCGTTCTAAAAGTGAATAAGCTCCTCATCACAACATAAATATCAATTAATTTTTAAATTTTATGAAAGATTTTTTCTAAAAGAAAGGGAATTTATACACTTATTATGTCACTATTTTTATTTATTTCTCTAGATGATTGTATGAGGTATCTAAATAAATACGATTTTTCTAAAAGAAAACATATTCCTAATACTTTTAACAAAGATAAAGCATATAGCAATCTAGTCTCTAAACTATTTAGCCTTTGATGAAAACCGAATTGAATTTCAGTTGGCTGTAGAAATTAACATCATCTTTTACAGTGATTGCAATTCTGATGGTGATATATCTATTAGCTAGTATGCCCTCGTTAAAGGGTTTTTTTTTTCTTTCCAATAATTATTAGTTTTGTGTTTTCAAAAGGGGTATATAGGTAATTTTAAAAAATGGATTATTAAAATAAATAAAAAAACCCATTAAAGTGTCAATGACCAATCAATTACATTCGTGTCCATATATTTGATCATCATCTGATTTTATATATACAGCTGGTTAAATTATATTGCGAAATATGAATTTATCCTAAATATAAATTTTAGCCTCCTTAGCCATGAAAATTATGCACCCACCATAAAAAAATGATCAGATGAAGGGGCCATGGGCATTCTGTAATTGAGAAAAAATAAAATGTCATGTAGCTTAAAAGCAATGGCCCCTTTGCCAATTTTGAAAAGTACTATAATTTTGGACTTACTCTATATAACAGACAGAAATTACATTATAATTTCTCATCAAGTCACTCTCATTCACACCATTGCCACAAGTACCAAACGTGATTTACAAACGGCATACGTAGCCTACTTCTTGATCGTAAAAAATTTCATGATTATATATTTATCGTTTTATATAGTCATATACATAATAGACATCAAATTTTCTTTTTTTTTTTTTTGTTTAATTAATTTCAAAGAATAAAGCTCTTCTATGTTCCATATTGTTTATGGTCTTGTCATGTTTTGGATAAATGTGTGGTAGTAGTAGTACACAACGTCTAGTACGTCTGAATTTTGATGTTTACTCTCTCGGATATTTTGCTGTTTTATCGTTTGTTTGGGTTATAATTAATTTCAATGTTTTTACATCATCCACCAATGTTTTTGCTGTACCGAAATCGCTAAATATCCTTTGTTAAATCTAGTTGTATATATGGGGCAATATCTGTAGAGGATATCAGTACTTAAAATTATTATACGCACTTTATCCAAAAAAAATATTTATGTACGCAGGGCAACATTAATGTGAACACAATTAGTACTATTTTTTAATTTATGAATACATTAATTTGTACTACTTACATCTTAGCCACTGACATCTGTGTATTATTTGTAAGGTTGGCGATCCATGTACTAACCTTAGAAAAAACTTTCTTAAAAAATAACTCTGAAAAGGACGCAAGACATGATCGTTGTGTGTTATACTTATAGGAAAATCATTGTGAGATACATATACAAGGATTTAGATACACTGCCGATAAATTTTATAAAGTTGAATGTGTGATCTAAATTGTTCGAAATGAAATTAATTAATTAATTAGTTAATGTGAAAGTGTGTGTATTCGATACGATAGAGAATTTGCGATCCAAACTTTACACTGACTGAAATGACAAGTTGATTTTGCAATACTGAAGTATAATGAGAAGCTCTTTTTCGTTGATTTCAGTAAATTTAATTGTACCGAAAAATGAAGAAAAGGAGAAAGTGTTGGGTTTGATAATAATGAATGCAGTGATAAGTCGCAACAGTAAAAACAATTTATGCGGATAAGGTTTTGTCATACGTATGGGGTCAGCGTTATAGCATTCCACACACTTCCTATTATATTTTTGTCTTTTTTATTTGTCTTCTTTGCCTCTCATCAACTCACGTGAATGTCTTATCATTTATACCCTTTTATTTTCTCAAATAAATTCTTTCAGTATTTTTTTCATTACGAGACTCACCGTCGTTATGTCTTTTGTTTTCACATTTTGTGTTTAAGACCGTAGAAATAAGCATAGAGCATAAGCTTTTAACCCCTAACTATAAAAAAAAACAAGTTTTTCACTTAATACGTAGGTCAGTCTAAAATTTCATCTATACACACACATACACAAAAGATGCATAATTTTCAGAAGCTCTAAAATTTTCTTATTTTTTAAATATTAGTTTTTGTATTTTATTAATCAATAGTATTATTATTACTATACACATACAAGTTATATTTATATTAAAATTAATATATAACTAAAATAAGAGGCATTTACATATAATTGAGTTTTTGTTCCTACAAAAATCGTCGGCATGTAAAATTCTTGTAAATATAAGTCTAGCCGTCATTTTCTCTCTACCTTTCTTTTGTCTTTATCTTTTTCGTTGTAAAAGATAGATGATTTAAGATCATTTTTTGATCTGAAATCAATCATCTACATTGTTTTCCTTCAATAATTTTACCTACCTAAGTCATTTTTACATAAATTATTTTTTTAATTTGTATATTTATGTTATCTCACCAATTAAGTGTGATGATGTTTTGTTTTTGTGTCTCATTAGAGTGTTCATTTAGTCTAAATTTACGGATTTACTTTAATCGAGTATATACAAATTCAATCAATGATTTCAAGTTCGTAACGTTATAGAGATGGAGTCATGAGTATTCTAGTTATTTTAATTTTATTAAATTTATATGCATATTATCTTTTTATGTAATTAATTTGAGTGATATGAGTTTGTTTGCAGGTTCATCTTTTTCAAATTTATCGAATGTATTTGTACTCTTAATTGATGTACTATTTTAATTTGAATAAATGTTATTTTTAAATTAAAAAAAAACAAAGTTAAATAGATATTTAGACCCTATGATATTTTAATATTTCATTTTTAGTCTCTATAAAATATTTAATCACCTTTTAATAGTTGAATTTTTTTTTTTTATCCCTCACTTCAAACCAACTATTATACATCTTTCTAACTTTTGAATAGTTTTTTGCATTAATACTAAGTCATGTTCGAAAAACTTTCTTACAAAAATTCATAAATATCTTTTTTTTTTTAATAATATCTATTGTTTTACCAGTATATCAAATCATTCAAATTCATCCAATAAACAATCTAATATATATATATAAAAAGACAAAAATAGTTATTTTCTAACTTCGGAAGCGTATAAGAGACCCTCACGGTGCAATCTTTAATTTAGTTATCTTAACTTACAAAAGTTCTTTTGTCCAAAAAAAGAAAAACAAAGCTTACAAAATTCGTAACCCCTCCTGCCAGCTCAAAATTCGTAGAACAATGTACCAGTAAATATTTGTTCAACTTATATATAAATAAATTACCGTAAACTAATCTATCCACATTTAATATAATTGTTCCAAAAATTAATAATTCTTACATTAATTTTATAATATTATAAGGAGATGTTTGTTATAATTAAGGGTAAATTTGAAAATGTACTTATTGTTTGACATGAAATTAATAAAAAATTGAATTAAGTATTTTTAATAAACGTGAAAATAAGTATTTTTATTTATAATTGAGTTCAAATATAGTTTTTTATACTTCCTTACTTTTCTATTCTCTATGTACTACATTTGTAAAAATAATTTGTGTCACTATCATTCTAAGTTTTCAAATACAATTTTAATTTTTTTTAATTATACAATTTAATTAATACAATATAAATCATTTTTAATTTACTATTCTCTCAATGTAAATGAATAAATGAAATACTCCAACGTAAATTAATATGAACAGTTTAATAAAATAACTATTTTCTATGACTTATACTTTTTTAAAAATATATTTAAAATATCAATTGCAATAATTATTTTAGAAGAAATTATTATTTTTACTTTCATTTTCTATCTCATCCTTGGTGATCACAGTCACCGTTAATATTTACTTCAGTCAATAAGTATATAAAAAAAACATTTAATGCAATTAAATAGTCTAATTTTCATCACAGTTTTGATCAAACATCAATGAGTATAATTTTGACCATATTCATATAATTTAATTTACCAAAAATAAGTATATTAAATTTTCTTTTCCTTAAAAAAAAAATAAAAAGAAAAATATAATTGATTGTTATACGATGAAGAGGGGAGTAGATCACATGTTGCCACATTACATATATGATCTCTGATTGTATTCTATATATTTGTAGTGGATCACAAAATGGAACAAGTCCGTTTCATTTGCTTATTTAAACAATACTTTGCACACATTCATATTCTCTTTTCTCTCAATATTTTCTGTCTATGCTTCCATGATTCCATCACCACTCTCTCTCGATCTTAATCAAGATCATCATTACCATGATTTTTCTACTCCAAACTATCACACTTCATCATTTTCTTCTCTTCAATTAGTTCCCCCAAATCAATACAGTGACTTGCCAAAATATATTGAAGAGGTAAAATATTATATTACATAGTAGCATATGTATATAGTTAATCCGTGATCATATATTTATAATATATAGTTATGATGATCACTACTATATCTGAATTTGTTTTGATCCTGTGGTGTTTAATTAGGTTGAGAAGATGACTCCTTCAACTACAGAAAAGCATGACAGCAGAAGCATGAAACAGAAACTCACAATTCGATGGAAAAAAGAAGAAAGTGATGAAATGAATAATAATAATAATAATAATAATAATATTGAAGCATCTGAGAGTGCGGATTCAAAGATGGTAGATTGTGATGACGTACCAAATAGGTATAACAACAAAATTGAAGATAATAAAAAGCAATTAGCAGTGTCACCGGTAGGAACAGATAATAGCAGCAGCAGCAACAGCAACAGCAACAGCAATTATTCAACAACTCCTACCGTTAGGGTTTGTTCTGATTGCAACACCACTAAGACCCCTCTTTGGAGAAGTGGACCAAAAGGCCCCAAGGTATATTATATATACATCCTTCCTATTTTCTTTATTTTCAATTCAAATTTCTAAATTCACCGTGATTTTAGTAAGATCACTGACTATTACAATTTTGAAGTAATCGCAGTGTTACCTAATAGAAGTATTCATTGACTAATCACTTTTCTTAAGAGTTAGTTACAACATCCTTCAAGATTTTACTCACTTTCTTAATCTTTTTCTAAACTCAATATAAAGAAGAAACTGTAATTATTATTTATCAATTAACAAACTGATGATTTCAAAACATAAAATAACATGAACTAAACACAGTTTTTCTCTTTATCAAAGTCTTAGGATCTCATTAATCCTGTTATTTATGTACTCTTTTAGGCATAAACTTTTGACAAGTACTAGTGCTTTATCAATAAGTAGGATTTGAGAAGAACAACATTATTTTATATTATTTTGGTAATTTTGAGTTATGATGTTGAAAATTGAACAGACACTTTGCAACGCTTGTGGGATTAGACAAAGGAAGGCTCGACGTGCTATGGCTGCAGCAGCAGCAGCAGCATCGGCAAATGGTGTGATGACAGTTGATAAGACATCATCTGTGAAGCCAAACAAGTTGCAGAAAAAAGTGAATAAGTCCAAAATTCATCACTCTTCAAAAGTACCACATATGAAAAAGAAGCGCAAAGTTGAAACTAAACCATCTCAAACTAGAAACAATTTTAGTTTCGAGGATTTCACATTAATGTTGAGTAACAATTTGTCTGTTCAACAAGTTTTCCCTCAGGATGAGAAGGAGGCTGCTATCTTGCTCATGGCATTATCTTATGGATTAGTCCACGGTTAAGATTTTTATTCATGTTTATTTAATTAACTAGCTTTTTTTAATCTTTAATATGCTACTATATCGATCTTAGGACTAGTTTTATTTTGTGCTTCAAGAGGGTGCTATGAAGTTAGGAAATCATATTAGGAAATGGGGAGCAAGAATTGCACAAATAAAGTTACATTGTTGTGTGTGAGCAATTGAATTTAATTATATATGTTTGATTTGAACAAGTAGACAATAAAAATATGATCAGTGTCTCTTGTTTATCAATTTGTTCCTACTATATATTAAATGAAAAATACAATAAAGTTCATGATCCATATACACCTACAATTTTCATATACTTATTTAGTATTTTTTTTTTCTTTTTATATATCTATCTTCCTATCACATTATCAAGGTTTCATATCACATTTTTTTATCTCTTTAAAAACTCAAGTTATATACAAACTATAAATGTACACCAAATATTTTTCAAAAGTAAGAGATTTTGTGTTGAAATTTTCACTATTCGTTGCTTATTTTTGAAATGGACTTTTGTGATTCATTTTGAATGCATGTACTCTTAATATAGATAATGACAAAAATTAATTTTGTTTTCATAAAATTGATTTTAGATAAAAATCATTTAATTACTTGCATGTAAAATTAATGTTTGAGTATAATTACATAATATAAATTGAATTATAAATTTTTGACAAAAACCATATTTGGATTACAAACAATTTTTGATCAATTTTAATTGATATAATGTAAACGAAAACGAAAACCAATTTTATGTATGAAACCAAACATATATACTAATACATTAAGAATTGCCGAAAAATGATTGAATAAATGAAACTATACTGCTTTCATTTTATAACTGAAGTCATTAGTAAAAAAATTGATTAAAATGAGTGTCTTTCTCATTTTTCACTTTTAACTTTTTTAACTTTTGATTTTTTTTTTTTTATATTGTCACTCCCATACTTTCCGTCAAATATAAGAATAATTCTTTAACCCACCTCTAATAAATTAAATATCCATTATTGTTGTGTTTTTTTCGAAGATTTAGCTCGTAGTAATTAATATGACTCTTTAAAGTTTAAACTATTGTAAAAAAATGAGTCGTTATTTTATAAGGGGAACGAAATGGCTGGTCTTAATTTCATGTGAGAAAGCAACGTGACTACTTTTTCCTTTTATGTTCCCACGTTGTTTCGTGTTCCGTATCATTGAAACGGTTTAAGTATTTTGAAATGTTTTATAATCTAAGATTGACCTATCCCGAGAGATTCTCAATCAATCATGACAGTGATGATTCATGTTTGAGAAGCAGCTTTTTTTGTGTGTGTAGAGAGAAGAGATCCTTTTGTGGGATGCCATTGTTGATTTTACATTTTGTCTGCTTGACAGTAATAACGCAAGTAGGTAGCTGGCTAATGGCTAATGGCTAATGGCTCTTGAGATGGTGAATTGGTAGACACAAAACAAGAGCGGCGTGACTCAACAAGACAATAACTTATAAATGAATATAGTTCAAATGAGACAACTCTGACACTGCTATCCTATCTCTCATTCAAAATCAAAATGCTCTAAATTTTTTCCATATTTGTGTATCCAAAAATACTTCTTCCGTCCAACAGTAAATTTCATTCAAGGTTTTTTTATAAATAATTAAAAAAATTCTTTTATTAAATTATCTATTATTAGTGATTTTTTATTTTATTATTATTATTAATATAAAATATAATGATATTTTGAAAATTATGTATATAATATTAATTAAGGTGTAGTATAGAAAAAATATAATTAAAACTACGTAAAAGATTATAAATAACAATTTTCATTTTGGTTGTGTGTTGGCTGATTTGAAAATTTTAACTGATAAATGATTAATTTTTGAATAATAATTTTCATGGACTCAATAGCTTCTTTATTTGTTTCCTTGAATGACATTTGTTTTTAAATTTTTTTCTTCCGTTTTTACATTATTTAATTAATTGTTTGCTTTAAAAATAAATTTAGTTTTTTTATTTTTACTAGTTTGTAATTTAAGTTGTCACATTTAAATATGAAAATATAATCCCCAATTTTAATTGTTTTATTTTTAATTCTACCACTTGATTTTGGTCTTTTTTTATATATGTAATAATTTATATGTACATTAAATATTTTATTTTATCAATAAAGCATTGTCTTTTTATAAATAAATAAAAAGACTAGAGAAGTTACATATCCCGAATAATATTTATTGTGTAGGGAATATCAATTAAAATTTTCAACAACAACAAACATAAATGCAATGAACGAAAATTTAAGAGATACAATTTATATAACACCTGTGCCCTTAATTATGAGTATATTCCAATTTACTAGATACATTTTATTATTTTTCTAAATATATTATAGACTATGAAAGTTTGACACATTTAAATACAAAAATTATTTTATGAACATTCACACATAAAATAAAATAAAAAATTACATGAACTAAACTACCATTTTTTCTTATTAAAAAATGTAAGATATGTAATATATATATAGTAGATTAACGTATTTAAAGTATCAGAGAACTCCACTATTACGAAGTTAAGGTATTTAGAAATTAATATAAGTTGAGCTCCTTCAAAACAAAACTACAAAGTTGACCAAAAAAAACAAAATCACAAAAGTAAAAAGACAAACTCACACCTATATTGTGTATCAAAGACATTCACGATTGTTTTGGTATCAAAATAAGCAGTGATCCCCGTCGTCATCGTCATCGTCGTTTGGTTTTCATGAAATGACAAAGAATGATGCTCCTCCACCTGTATCTCCAACCGGGTTACTCATGAAGCGCTTCAAGTTCGTTTGGCGCTTTCTCTTGCTCTCCAATCTTGCACTTGGAGGTCAGTTTTGTTTCTTTCTACCTCCACTTTACTTTATCGTCAACTTCTTATCAATGGGTCGTTGCCTATTACTGTAACCAATGATCACAATGTTTTTTTGCATTGCCTTGCTTTTGCCTATCATGTGTTTGATAAATTGCCTAACACATTTTTTTTGTTACTTTTCCTTTCCACAAGATGCCCATGTGGCACCTGCACATGTTTTGTTTGATTTTATGTCTCATTAAGCTAGTTGGTTTCTTTGACATTGGAAGAATCCATTCAAATTTTCAAACAATTTTCAAGTTTTCAAAACATGTCCTTGATTTAGATTTTTGTTTGAATGGTTTACTATTGAGAGCTATTTGATTGCATTGTTCATATAGAGATGATTGACATTCACGATATATTACATCACTATGTGTTCAAATATATTTTTGCATTTTCATGATTTCATAGCTACTTGTCATAGTTCATGGTTGTGCTGGGAAACGCTATATCAACTGACTCATTGCCTTTATTAAATATAGTCGTTATGATTTTAGTGAAATAGAGAGAGTATTTTTGTTGCATTCGTATGGGGTTATGGGCATTCAAGAAAGGAGTTTTTTTAATCCAAATTTGATGGTGTTGAAATTATAGACGAGTCATCCTTGTTTGGGTATTTGGGGGCATGCAAGGGAGAATCTCAAGGATTATCACTGCAATAATACATGTATTGTTTTTAAGTCCCTTTTCTCAAGAAATGAATGCCTAATCATTACTTTCTCTAAAATGAAATATAAGCAAAATTAGCAAGTGAAAAGTTGATATATATGACCTAAATTTTTAACCCTATACATCAACCTTTCGAGCACCATTTTTGGTTATATTTAATTCCAGAGGGAGTATGTAACTGTATGTTGTCATGGAGCATTGCTAGTTTTTGGACTTGTCTAATATTGTTTGTCAACAACTCGTACACCTATTATGTTTGAAAAGAAACTTACGATAAGAACACCCCGATGGTTCAGCCAGTTGAAAGATGTGCTTGCATTTAAATTTACCAGTCTGAAAATAAGTGGGTCTGTCCTTTTTCTCTTTCTTTTTTCTGGTTCTTTGTTACATTTACATTGATGAAATTTTGAGAACACTGTCATCTAGTGATTGGTAGCTTTTTAGTTTTTTATTGATAATACCTTGTGCACTTGCAGCCTTGTGAGAAGGCGGTCGTCTACCATGTGAAGTCACTGACCACTTGAATTATTTCCACTTCTATGTCACTACCAATTACTGATGATTTTGTCCCTCATTAAAACTAATGTCTTTTGGACTTTGTTTTGTTAATTTGTGATCAGTTTAAAAGGGGTGATAGGAAAACAATACGTTTCACAGATAGTATGTTGATAATCATAAATGTTGCATCATAGGCCAAAACATTTATGCATCATAGATTCATAGGCCTCAACTTCAAATCCCTTCAAGGCACTTTGATGTCAAGAAAAAAGTGGAAATGGAAACTCTAGAGTATATAATTACATTGGCCTTTGGTCTATAGGGAAGGTACCCTTTTGGTAAAATTTTATATGAGTTTGTGTGAAATTTTTACATCTATCTATCTCTTTTTAAATATTTACAAATTTTGATTGGGACAAACCTATTTAATATATATAGGTTGGGGTAGAAATAGTCTAGGCCGAGCTAGGTTTTGCAAGACTCAAGTCTGGTATGATAAAAGTAGTCAAGGCCTAATTCTTGTTTGGTACTTGCATAAGCTTATTTTTTAGGTCTGGCCCGATTTTTTGTAAATTTGATATGACCTGTTATTGTACTTAAAAACCTATTTGATATTCACGACTTCAAATAAGTAATTTAGTCTATTTTTAGATAAACTAACGAGTTTATAGACCAATGAAGTTAAGTTCTATTTAGATATCTAACATTACATTTTAGAGAATCTAACTTTATATGACATTCTATTTAAACTCTATTTTATAATACCTTTAAATATTTCAGAAATGGATGTAGGCTGGTATGCTAAAATTGCAAAAAAGTTAAAAAAAATCATGATTTAACATAATATCAAATTGTATAAAAGGTTTTTTCAGCTGTTTGTAGTCTGACCTTTGTACCTTAAAGGCTTCTAAAAAGTTTTGACTTTGACTATTTTTAAAAAGTTTGGCCAAGTCTGGGTTGACGCAGGCTAGGCCATAGGCTCCTATCGGTTTGTCTGGCCAATTTCCACTGCCATCTATAAGGAGAATTATCCACATGGCATGAGAGGGTTTATTTACCTAATTTGCTTTTGTTGCTCCATGATTCGTATTTGATAATTCGCAGCTTTTCTTTTTGCAAGGGCACAACGGAGAGACTCAATGGAAGTTCATAGGAAAAGAGCCGCACACAGATTGCATAAGGGCAAAGCTACTGTTGAGGTTCCTCCTGAACCCATCACAAGATCAATGGACCTAAATTATGAAGATTTCTTTGTCCCTGATGTAATGCCTGTGGAAGTGCGAGCTCCGATTACTGAAGAACAACAACGTGAAGTTTTCCAATGGATGCTGGAAGAGAAAAGAAAAGTGAAACCAAAGGATGCTATGGAGAAAAAACAAATTGATGAAGAAAAGGACATTCTTAAGCAGTTCTTGCGTGCAAAGTCTATACCCAAGTTTTAACTTCAACTGCACCATTTCATATTAATAACTGATACATTGAAGTTTCAGTCTGATAAATAGTCTTGACTTTGACTTGCTCATCTATTCCGAAAGTTCATTTTTTGCTGAACAGGACAGTAATGAGTTAATGGCATTGCATTTCCAAGAGTTTTAGGGAAGCAAGCATCAACTTAACCTGACTACATTCTTGTATTCATTCAGTTGTACGTTAGGAGAGAACTGTAGTCTGTAGCCTTCTTCTTATTTTATGGATTGGAGCATAGATATTATGCAGGAACATTAGTGTTATATCAACAACTTCATTAAAAATAAGAACCCCATTGCCCACTGGTAGCCGGTAGGTACCTACTTATGAATTAAATTATTCTTTTCTTTTTGATCTTAATGTATGATATCTTTGTTGGTTGTTTGCTTGGATGATTGATGAATGAGGTAATGCCAGTTGCTGTTCTAATGATTAAACTTATGTATGATCCACAGCAGGTTTATTATTCTCGCTTTTCAAAGCATACTCACTGCGATTTATTATTCTCAACTCAATTTATGGCCACACATCTATTTTTGCTAAATCCAAACACTAAATTTTACGTTGAAAACAATTGTGGGGGACACCTACGTATTGGCAAAAAAAGATACAAGAAATGATAGCGACATTAACAGTGAAATCTCTCTCAGACACATGGTTATGTACTACACTTTATATTGTTTGTGGCGAACTTGTCATGTGAAACTAGGTAATGCTGATATACTACTATTTCAAGTGGATCAAGCTGCACAACCAAAGGGTTGTTTGTTACAGAACTGGATTTGAGGTGTAGTCACCATAGTACATCAGCCATTGATGAAGAATGCATGGTTGGAATTGAGTTTTTAATTTATGGTAGTAACAATCTAAGACATCTAATGGATCAGATTGTCTAACTGCTGTGAATATGAATCTCAAACGTCATTCGAGATGGCACCAAACTTCCTGCACATCCTGCAGACGTTGTCCTATAGAGCCAAAATATCGTTGTTCGATTTCTCTCTCATTATTATAAAAAAAATAAAAATAAAAAATCCAATTTTGTCTAGGTCCCTCACCTGACAATTGTAAACAACTTATCTAAATCTATATCAAAGATTACAAATGTAATATAATTTTTTTAAATCAAAATTCCATTAAATTTAGGGTAGCAAATAAAAATATCTTGCATCATGCATAAGTTAAATTTTTTACTATTGGATCAATAAATTTCATCATATATCATTTGATTCAATAGTTAAATTTATTAATCCAATAAAAGAAATAAATTTGTATATGGTACAAGACTAATATTATTTGTGCACCGTAGAATTAGATAAAAAACAAATCAAAACTTTTAGCGTCAAATCCGCGGATTAATACATCTATTTGAACATTTTAGTTTGAAGAGTAAAAGTACAATTAGATAAAATTTACCAAATAATATATCAATCAAAAACTAACATATGCATGTTTCAAAGGATTTTGTTTTCCATTCCACACACGCCATAATATGATTATCAACAGCCGAAAATTTATCAATGTTATTGATGCAAGTTTTGTTTTGTTTGAGAAATCTTCATAGATTGAAATCCAGAGTGGAGGGTCTAACATGTATATTTACCTCTCTTTTTTTGGCCACTTAATTAATAATGTTGTTGTCTTATTGAACCTCTTGTCTTTGCCACGCTAGCTAGGGACCATCCCAGTAATTCAAGTAACAAAGGCAAAACTAGTCAGTAACCACATGGTATTTCTGTAAATGTTGATTCAGTTATCAGGTCTATATAAATAATGAATCTTGTATTATCTTGGTCCGTGACAATAGTTTTATATCATGTTATAGAAGGGAGTGAAATTAATGAAGTTAATATTTATAGAAAAAATATTCCCTGGCCAGTTATTATTATAAGTGAAAATAATTATTTTTACGGCTACTAAAAAAGTTAGTTAAGTATAATTAATTTTTCTACATTTTATGTAAAATATAATTTAAATTTACTAAATTATTCCTTGAATGTTAAACACTCAACTGCCAACATTAAATATATTTTTTATTAAAAGAAAAAAATATATATTAATAATATTAACATTAAAACATTAAATGAGTAAAAAAACAATTTATTTTTATTTATAAGAATGACCAAATTTTGAAATGATTTCTTTGCTTATTATAATGATCAAAGAAAGTATATAATTGTTTTAGTGTTAACTAGATAAAATATTGTTCAATAAGTACAACTCAAATAATTAAATATTTTATGAATATTTGATATGATGGGATGTGAGTTCAAATATTTAATACTCATTTTTTTTTAAACTAAGTGTGTGTGAACTTTTGTTAGAAAATACTTCATTTGTTCTTAAATTTTAATTTTATTACATAGAGTTAAAAAAAACTAGTAACATTAAATATTAATATAAAAACCGAGTTAATTAAATTGACATCTTAAATGTAGACTAGTCCACAAGATAACGTCGTGTGCAGGTTGCAACCTCCTTCTCGTTTTAAGGAAAATTGTTATGTCAATTTTTATTTTTAGAAAATGTTTAAATGTACTTTTGATTTTTCTCTTGATAAGTTTAATCAGGAAGCAAAGTGTAATTAATCAATTATTTTGAAATTGGTTGTCATGAACGATTGGATTCGTTTAACTGAAGCTAAATTTTTTTATAGTAAAATTTAATAGTATGGTTAATAACCTAAATTACAAAGGTGGGAAAAGGTCCTATAGAACAAGTACAAAACTTCTAAAGTCCAGATCCCAGTTGGATTCATTACCTCACTTGCATCTTTGTTTCACTGGACCAGAAAGATTACTCTAATATGGGCTTCCTCTCGTACTTTAGGCCCAATATGACTTCTGACCCTTCACCTTTTTCTTATAAAAAATATATTGAAAAAAAGATATTAAACTAAAGTTCCATTTGGCAAAATCAATAAGTATTATGTTTTTGTTAAAAAAACATAAAAAATGGTTTGTTCTATCACATGAGGTGAGGGTTGAGAGTCGAAATGGAATCTTTAAATATGAATGTAACACGTATAAACTGAAATGTGAAATGTTTTGTATAAGTATGGCTTGTTATTGTAGATATGTATATATATGTGATGGTTCTGAAATATAGGTGTGGGATTTAGGTTGTACATGCACAATCTCAACCAGAATGTAAATATATAAAAAAATGCAGCTGAATCGTATCATTTTCACATAGAAAAATGGAAGAAAAAATTCATTATAAAAAGTTAATCCACGCATTCCAAAGTGTGTTCATGCAAACATTTGTCCATTTGTTAGATGCAGAAGAAACCACGTCACGAAGTGAATCAAATCCTTTCTTATTTATTTGTCTAAAAAAAATCCCTTCTCATTTAGTTATCATATCGATTATTAATCGGTAGAACTTGACAATAAATAGTATTCTCAATTTGCTTTGCGGTAGAATACTTATATTATAATATGTACAAAAGGACAAATAAACCGATTACTTATAGCTGCTTCCGCAATGCATGTAAGTTTTGGTCCAAATCAAAAGCCTCTAAATAATTCTTTATAATTTGTATATTCTGTATGGGTGACAAGACAAGGACAACGTCAGAGTATATAATTAGTTGAATTCATTCTGTTTGCTATTTCAAAATGGATATATATTCGATCATATACAATACAAGAGAACTGAACAGTGATTTGAAATAGAAGGAAATTTCGAGCACGTTTCATTTTTCAATAATGAAAAATGTATAGTTTAATTTTCCTATATTTATTTAACATCTCATTTTGTGATTTTTTTTATCACACAATCTCTTTATGACATTTATTGCATAATTATTTTTTATCTTTTATTATCTCAAAATATATACACTTAATGAATATACATCAAATATTTTTCTTGTTTCTTAAAACTTCTATTGTCACTTGTCACATAGTACGTAACTTATGTTCCTCTTTATATGTAGGGTGTAACAACTGAAAAGACTATAAGTTTAATTTGTATATTATATGTAAATTTTGTTGAAGATATTTTAAGAATTAATCTAAAGAAGTGATTATTATAGTATAATTTAATTTAATGTGTGTGTAAAAAAATTTACACAGTTGATGTATGTAAATTAATTTCAATGACTATTAGATAAAAAAAAAAGTAATATTTTAAAGGAGTTAGTTTTGTTACTGTATAATTTTTTAAATAGGAATTTTTTTTTGGTAAGAATCTAAATATATAAATTTTTAATTAAAAATTATTGAAAATTGTATTTTTAATTTTTGTATAATATATATCATTGAAATTCGATACTCCGAACTATATCATTAAAGTATAACTCACACAGCGAGACTCCGAGTTGGAATTCGAGACAAATCATTTTAAAAGATGGTGTTATTAGCGGTTAAGTTATATTTCATGCAATGCAATTCTACATTTTCGTCCAATTATGCTGAACTTTCGTGTCAAATTGAGCGAATGAGTCAATAAAGTAAAAAAAGATAATAATTGAAACGTTGAAGAGTTAAGTGGAAAAAAGGCAATAATGGTACTAAAGGCAAATAACTAGCACAAAAAATATTAAAATTAAAATTTAGTTTATAATCGTCAATTTTATTGATTAAATTGGAAATCCCTCCTAAAAAGTAAATGAGGAGTATATATTGGAACCTTGTTAGTAAACAAAATGTGAAATAGGAAAATGTTGGGGCAATTAGCATCGCATCGCATCACCAAGTTGACCCGAAACAAGAAGACGTTTATTTCCATTATCTGTATAATAATTATAATGTATAGAGAGAGAAATTAACGGGTACTTGTATAAATTGTATAGTACCAAAAATGAACATTACTACGCGGTGTACAAAGAAGTAAGTTTATGAAATTAATTATTTTCTCATGTACAAAACATATTGACATATACGCCACTACAAAACTTTGAATAACATATAACGGACGAGCAAATAAAACTTTGCTTATGGGGTTATGATTACTCCAAAAAGAGAAGTCTCGAATTTGATATTTGCTTGCAGTTACGCTTTTGAGAAAGTTTTTTTCGTTTAGTGCTTCTTCCTGTTTCCATTGACTCTGTCGTGAGGCTTGAGCTTAACATGTTCCACATCACTTCCACATCCCTGTAACCGCACATTTTTACATCATCTCGAAGATTCAACAACCCACTAACAGCTCCGCCGCAATCCCCACTCAATTCACCGCCGCTTCCGCATGCCGCTATTATATTTTTCATTTTATTAATTTCATCCATCATCCTAACTATAATTTAAAATTATTTTGAGATAAATTCAAATTTAAATCTGATTTTAACAATTTTAGTCGAATCTTACTTATCCTTTGGTTTATCAGAATATTTGGGTTGAAATTAATAATTAATAATGAAAAGAATTTAAAGGAGAAGAATGTACCAGATTTGCGAAGCTTGATTCGGGTGGAGAGAGTAGTCCAAGTTCTTCTTAATTTATGCAACCAATCCATGAAGTGGAGCAAGGAGAAAGAGAGACATAGAATAAGAATAATTGAATTGAATTTGATTTATACGAGGAAGAGAAGCATTAAATTAGAAAAGAGAAAGGCACCGAAACCTATAACACGTTGGTTGGATTGAATTGAGGTGACAAGCGTCTTGTGTTGGTACATTACACAAGGCCCCCTTTTATATCGCTACCAATAATTCAAATGCTCGGCTTCGGCTGCTCTTGTCACATTCTAACACTCTCTTAAATGCTCCACTTTTACATGTCTACTCACTCATATACTATTATTCATCCACCACGTTTCCCTCTCCTCTTTTTTTTATTAATCACTTTTACTGATGTATTAATCACTTTTTTTAATAGCTTATAAATAAGGCACTACTCTTATACAGATTTTCTTTTAAAGAGTTCATGTAAAATTAGTATGATAGTAAATAAATTATTAATGAAATTGAAAATTTAAAAAGAACCATTCTTATATAAAGTCACAAGGAAATATCTTAAAATGTTTTTTTTTTAAAAAAAAAAAATCAAAATAGTCTTACATTTAAGGATGATAGATT
>JBBPBR010000007.1:2892166-2907253 GCA_037974775.1 Cicer pinnatifidum | reverse complement strand
TGTTTGATTATTTGTCATTTAACAATATATATATATATATAATATTTTTTTTATTTTTTTTTCAATATTACTCTTATTTATTACATTAGTTGCAAATATACAGTGTAGAAATAATAAATAATATACAAGACTATTTTAGTCTTGACATACTCCATCAGTTTGAAAATAAATTTTATCTTAAATTATTTAACACAAATTGAGAAATCTATAAATGAATAAACGGATTTTACAATTTCATAAATTTATCTTCATTAATCATCAATACAACGAATAATAAAATATAATGACTTTGAAGTGATATAGATAATATATTATTTTAAGAGTAGAATTGTAAAAAAAATAAAAAGTATCACATTAATAAAAGAAATATGCACAATTTAAATGAGACAAATAATATATAAATAGTAGTACTAAAAGAAAATTAAACAAAATTTTGACGTATGTTTGATGGTACTCTATCTGTCCAATAATAATTGAACGATTTGATGTGGTGTGTTGCAAATTCCTATTATTATATTCTGAAAACATGAGGACGGTCACAAGTGAGCCGAGAATTGCCGCAGTTTTTTCAAACCGCCACCACTTGCCGGGAAACGGAGCTATTAAACTTCACAACCACAATCACGCAGCACCAACATTCCGGCGCGGCGGTTTGACTGCAGGTGCAAGTCGTCCAAAACCTCCGATTCCAATTTCTAACAACATTGACAACAGGTCACTGCCTTTTCCATTCATTTCAATTTCATCTTATCCAACAAATGCTAATATATCAATGCTCCCAATTTGTGCCGGCCTATTCTCCATTTTTGTTAGGGATTTCTATTTCTAGCTTGCCAACACCTTGTTTTATTATCTTCTTCCTTAGTTATTGAGAATTAAAAGTCGTGTTTTCATCCTTTTTCTATAAATAGCTTCCAAATAATCAAATTTATTAAAATATATCACTAATCGTTATATTACAGCTTTTCAAAATATTCAGAATCTAAAATAACGAGATGTTTTGAGTAGCTTCTAATAAAAATCATTCTTGATAATTGAATTATTTTAAAAAAAGTAATTCTTATTACCCTAAACAAACACGAAACACCTTCATTTCTTTTAAATCTCTAAATTATAGAATGACAAAATGATTTTTTTTTTTTTATAATCAATAACAAACGGACTTTAAGAGCCCCTAACATAAGTGTTTATATATAACTATTTCTATAACAAAATATAAAATAAATTCAAACTGTTTTTATGTATTTATAAATTCTTAAATTATGGTAGAGAGCTTGTAGAAATAAGCTAAAAATAGCTTACAAACATGTCATACCCAACGGCCTCACATGTGCTTATATCCATAAATAAGTTCAAATAAACCAATACAAATTGTCCCTTGATTGTAAAGCTAACAACAACTATTACCTTTCTATTTTGTTTAGGGACTCAATGGGACAAATATGGCTAACATGTTATGATTTCTCGTGGAAATGGTTTTCAAGACTTGTTTCGTTTTACATGTTAGTATCTCTTAATCTGGTTGCTGTGGCTTCGGACTATCCAATTTCCTCTACTTATGCATGTGAGGACATTACCAATTACTATTCCCCTGTGAATCATTTGAGTTTAAAAGGTGAAGCACTCAAGAGAAAATTGAATACCATCATTGCTCCACACCATTCCTTGTCCTACCAAGAGGTCATTCCTTGTTTTAAATATGTGTGTTTTCATTTAAAAATATTGTACTGCCACTTGTTTGCTTTGCTAAGGATTTTATGTGTAACAGGTGTGGAATGCTCTCAAGGTTCTTGATGCTGCTGATATTGATAATCCAGAAGCTTCATCCGGAATGTATGCAATGCTCTTGTCATTGCTTTTTTTATTTTTTTTATTTGCTGTATACTTTCCATTGAGTGATGCCTTTTGTGTATCAAATAATATTAGCTGATTTTCATGTGCCTGGTGATTTGTGATACGCAGAGTCGAAATATACTCTCTGAGAGTTGTTCCGAAATGGTTATCAGGAAAACCACAGGGATGGAATAGTGAGTCATCTGGTCAATTTTCTGAACTTATCATTGTTTCAATGTTTGTCTTTTATTACTTTTAATTATCTTATGATTTTTTTAGCTGTTTTTCTTGGGTTATTTTTTGGTAGCAAAAGGGTAAAAATGCAAGTCTGTCTGATGAGAAAATGAACATTTATTTGATCAAGTTCCTTTTTGGGTCATTGCCAAAGTAGAAAGATTTGTGTTGAACTAGTATATACTGCATATGGAGCTTGTTTTAAGTCGTTGATCTTTCACAGTTTCTGAATTTAAATGAATATTTGTTATAATAAAGGAGGTTAATCACATAATTAAGGATGAGAAAAATATTCTTTTATCTTGCCTGGGGTCTATTATAGCAGTGTTAATGTTAAGTATGTCAAACTAGCACTCACATACACACTGAAAGAGAAAGAGAGGGAGAGATAAAAATAATAGGAACTTGATCAAAATAGTAAATAAGAAATGAACTTTATTGATAATGGAGTTTTGGAATGAAGTTTATTTCAGAGACTCGCAACTCTCCCACCCTAAACTCCATTCCAAAACAAAAAATAATCCTCACTCATCTTCCTTTCATCTTATTTGTAAGCCTATTATTTCACTTTTTGTAACTAACTTAACAACCAAGTATGGGGGTTACCCATCATTCCATCAATACCACCCTAAACATTCACCTCGAATAGTTTGTAGTCGTTGAAAACAAAATGTGCATGGTCCCATTATTTGAAACATGATGAACATGATAATGGAAGACAATAATATCCATTTAGTCCCAGACGGAACTTCAATGCTCGCTATAGTATATAGCTCGATGATTTTAGTAGTAGCTTAGAAGTCACGCTTATCTCTCTCCTATAGCACAGATCCTTGTGACTCCTTATCTTGAGCTTCAATTCTACTTTGTCCTAATTTGATGGGTAGATAGATAGGGTTGTGGCCCAACATGTCACTAGGAAGCCTAATAATTAATGATGATCATGTTTTCCTGGAAAGTCCTTCTTCCTTAATTAGTCCCTTCCAATTTTTTTGATGGCTGATTTCTTCTCCCCAACAATTTGGGCGTGCTCTAAGTCAGAAGATTAACCCCATTTCCTTACTTCCATTACTACCTATTCTTCATTCTTCCCTTTTGTTGAGTTTTGGTCTTGAAGTTGTTGGATAGAAGAACCTCTCTGCTATCATATCATCCACTAGAGTAGCTACAATCATTGCACCAGTAACTTGGCCAGACGAGTAGGAGAAATTAATCGCTGTGCCTGGCTACTGCTTGGAATTGTTTTAACATGTAAGTCCGATCTCCAATATTAGACCTTTCATACCAACTGATAAGTTGAATCAAATACAGAACAAAATTGTGTTTTTTGATAGAAAATTTCTATTTCATCTTTGATATTAAAGAAACCTGGTTCTCTCCCATCTAAATCCCTTTCTGATACCAAAGTTAAGTCTCATCAATTTTCCTTTCCTATTATTTATATAGCCTATCATTCACATCATCTAACTAACTCACAAACTTATTAAGTAAAGGATTATGTATTAGAAATTCACTTATTTATGTAATTGTATTTTACAGGGGAGCATCTTTGGCCTCGTTCATATGGGTTGTCCAGTGTTCCATCTTTGACTGATTTACACAACATTCGTCCTGCTGATGTTAATGGTAAGGGCAACCACTGCACAATAATTTACCAACATTACAATTTTGGTTGATATTACAAGTCTCTCTTAGTGAATTCATCAAGGGGAAACAAGTACTATGGAGAATGCATAACTAGCTCAACCAAATGTTTGAGGCCAGCCAACAAAGAAGCTGCTTTGGACACTGAAGCAGACAAGAAGAGGTGGGCACCACCTAAGCAGGTCACATTTCTATTAGTTGTTTTTGTTTTTGATTGCCATTTCATTTTCAAATTCTTTTAGTTGATTGCTGGTCATGCTTGAAATCTTATGAATATCTGGCCTGGTATTTCCACCGTAAGTCATCTGAGTTATTATGGTTAAAGGTGTATCGGACTGGGGTTGGAGCATTTTTACTCTAGATTAAATCCATGACATTAAGATTTTATTCAATCTCTATAACTAATATTCACAATTAATTTGTATCTTGCAAATCAATAACAGCGGTTAAAAGGAAACTGAAAGGATGGTGAAAGCTCCAGTATTCTGTTACTTCTATTTTCAAGTAGCTTTGATGTCTCTTCTCCTGAACAATTAATATATTGTTGATTCAAACTTCATATGGGATATACCTCTTTTGTATTTATGTCTTGAAGTTATACTAACCTCAGGTTAGAGGAGATATTGCAAGGGCATTAATGTACATGGCAGTCTGTTATGGGTTTCAACAACCAGGGGGAAGTCCAGGTCTTCGCCTTTCGGACACTCCAAATGTTGGTAGGTTAAACTGTTGATGTTCTCGCTCAACAATAATACTTTGGTATGACCTAAAATCCCAAGGGATGAAATATATGCATTACTTGTGTTGGCTGAATTATCAGTGTATTTATCTTGCTTTTTATGTGGCTGTTTATTATTAGATGGTTACTTTTTCACCCCCTGTTATATGCTCTTTTACAATACTAATATTAATAACAATTTTGTACCTAATTTATGTTGCAATGTACGTATTGTTTAATGTTGAAACGGGAGTTGCTTTTGAAGACAATTTTGTTGATCTTTTGTACACTGCAACTGCTTTTTTCTCTTTGGATAAATTGAGTATAAAATAATGCTGGCCCTTGTGTTTGGTCATATCTTGTCCTTGTAAATTCTTAAATTGATTCTTATGAATTTGATAATTAATTGATGCGGTCTAGCTTTCTTAATTTTTTAGTAACTTGAAAGTTGTAATATTTAAACTGAAAATTTGTATCGTTACTGCAGAAAACAGAGAGATGGGACTGCTTTCCACATTATTAGAATGGAATGAAGTTGATCCACCTTCGAGGGAGGAGAAACTGAGAAATGAAAGAATATGCAAATTTTATCAGCATAATCGGAATCCTTTTGTCGATCATCCGGAGTATGTGAATCTTATATGGAAGAAAGTTGTTTCAAGACGTGCTCTTGGTAATAATAATGATGATGGTGATAACAGTGTCTCCAACAAAGGAAAAAAACTAGGACCAGTGTCTCAATTACCTCACTCGTAATATTGTTTGCCGCTTTCCATTACATTTTTTGAATGGATAAAAACTAATTAAAACTTTTATATTTTTATAATTGACGAAGTTACTTAGTTCACACTTTATGTTTTCTCTTATTATTCACTTCACTCTGTAGTTTAGTTTCTTATCTGCTTTTGTAGTATGTCACTAAATTAGTTGAATTTGTTACTCATTTTTAGATTTGTTATTTTCTTTCTGTTATAACTACAAACAGATACTTTGTATAGAAGATTGTTATTTTATTAAAAGGTATTATATCATTATAATAATCATCAAAATTTTAAATTAAATAACAATGTTCAGATTTTTCATTAACATTAAATTGTATGTTATTGAATGTGGTTGATTCTGAAAATTTTAAAATATTGTTTTTACTTGTTTATGATGATTTGTTGTTCAGAATGTCTTGTATTCCTGAGAGTATGGGGGTATATTATGCTCTGGTTTGGGATACAAACATCTCTCATTAACAATGTGATGAGCCGCCTCCAGCAGTTCACTAGAAGAGGTTTCAAGTAGAGGATTAAGATTGTTTGGTTTGCATGTATGCGGACAATATGGAAAGCAATGAATAAATTAGTATTTCAATATAAAGTAGTCGATCTTGATAAGTTCAGGAGGGTTGCTGCACAATTCCAACGTTATGAGTATCCAAGCAGACTGTGAACTTTATGGTTGATAGTATTGGGGGGAATAAGGTATTATTGTAAACTGAATTAGGCTTGTGGTGCTGTTGTAGCTGGAACTGGTTGTATCATGAAAGTTTTGTGCCTTTTTTCAGAGCAAATGGCCTGATTCCTCCATTCACTGGAGGAAGAGATTCAGAAGGAAAGTGTTAAACGCCGTACCGGACATTGCACAATGAAAGTGTTAAATGCGTCCAGCTCGCAACAACCACTATATTTTGTTTTATAAGAGACATCATTGACTATTAGATTTTTGCTTGGTTCTGGCTTGGATATGTCAAACTGGTTATCTTCTAAAGGACCAGTTTCTATTTGTTTAAACTAATTTAGGGACTTATTTATAACCTTTAAATTAGTTTAGAGACTTGTTTATATAATATGTCATGTTAGTGTTGATTAATCGTTGACTAACAATAATATAATGGAAGAACTTAGCTATAAAAAATTATTAGTCTTAGTAATAAAAGGACTTAATTACAAGAAAAATATTAGTCTAAAGATTTTATTAAGTTTAGAGACCTATTTAAAACTCTTAAAATAGTTTAGTGACATACAGGTGTAGAAAGTTGATGGTCCTTCTTTCTCTTGACTTTCTCCTACTCCTACACCTCCTCCTCTTATCTCTATCACATTGCTTCATACACAGACTAATGCATGGCTACTAGTAGTGTCTAATGCATTGCCATTGGCTAGCGCCTAGGAGTGTCTAATTGAATCTTTACTCATAAATGGTAAAAAAAAATAAACCAAGAGAAGTAAGAAATTAAAAAAATCAACCAAGCAAGCTTCTTTACATATTACTTACATTCATCTGAAGTTTTTTTGACCCAACAAAATAGATGTGAAAAGGACTTTGTACTCATTCATTCTAGATACATTCATTCTGTTTCTTCTAATATTTTTCATTGACCTTTGATCTTTTCATAGAAATAAGAAGGAAAAAATAACCAGCATTATAGATAAATCAACAATTCTTTTATTTATTTATATTTTTCTCCATGAAATTTATTAGTACCCAAAATAATGAAGAATCCCATTTACATACAATAGAATGCATGATAAAACATAATATAAAATATAAACTGAGTATATGTATATATATCCTAGTTTTTTTCATTCAAGAGAGCATTCAGGAGGGAGTCCTTGAGGAAATCTTTTAGTATCAGTGCAATAATTATAAATCATGTAGTTTTTTTGCACCCATCGAATCCTAGCTTGCCCAGTAGAATCAAGGGATTGTTTCAACCATGATTGGTTTGAAGATGGATTTTTGGAAGAGCAAGAGGAACCTGAAGAAGAAGTCCAAACACAAGCTTGTATGTTGAAATTGCTATATGAAGCAGTGAATGGGGCTTGGGCCCAATCCGTTTTCACTAGGCCGCCTCTTGTGGCCCAATTATCAGCATCCCAAAGACTTGAATATATACTCATTGCTTGGCTACTTGGAAAAGGAATACCTTTTGATTCCAAATTCTTGAACTCCCTTATTGGGGTCCCATCCACAGAATATCTGTTATATATGACATGACACAAAAATTTGTTAAACTATGAAGATTATTAAGATAATATCTTTTCAATATAGGACCACAAAAAATTTATATTTTCTCAATATAGCCATTTTTAAAATTAGAAACTCGAAAACAATATATTATAATTAATTTACAAAAAATACAAAATAATTAGCATTGTATTTTGAAAAAATTAATTAACAAACATTAGTTAAGGTATAAATTATTTTTTTTAATAATGCTAACAATACATTATTTAACACACCTTTTTAAACATATTCTTTTTAAATAGAATTCACATAATTTAGTAGAAACTATGTGAATTACAACTAATAAAAAAAACATTGTGTTTAAATATGTCTGTAAAAGAGTATGTTGCTTACACTTCTTTATATTTTTTTACACACATTTTATAAAAATTCAATATTTTGCATATTTTTGAAATGCAATTATAAAAAATGCGGTTATAAAATGAACTTAAGTGATAATACGGCGAATTCTCATTAGAAACAAGTGTAAATTAGTTTTATAGCAGATGTGTATATTAAATTATTTGATTTTAAACATTTTATAAATATGAGAGAAAAGAGGTAGGGATATATATGTATGTATACATGATGCTTAGAGGATTCCAGAGAATGGAATAAGTGTGAAAGTCCTTGGTGGGGTCGAACCACAAATAGAATTGTTGTTCTCTATTCCCTTTCCCTAGTGTGTAAATATTTGTATGAACAATATAAGGATCACCACTTAAGTTCCCCAGAAATTCAAAATCTATTTCATCATGAGCATCACCAAGAGAAGATAGCTGCAAAAATCATAACAAACAAATTTAGTTAATAAATATTTTCGTTCCAATAATTTCATGCTAAACATTTTATATGAAAATTGAAAAGCTATTTCTCTTATATTTAGGACAAGAGGGAGTGATTAATAGTAATAAAAACACATATAGCAAATGAATTAATTAAGGACACTTACATAATAGGTTGTGACTGTGCCTGCAGAGTTACCAGGAACAAGTTTAATTTGCATGTCAATTTTTCCAAACAAGTATTGATTTTTGGATTGAAATCCAGAGCCAGAAGCTTTGTCCAAAGACAGAGTCAAAAGTTGTCCATTGTTAAAGATTTTGCCACGACCATCACCCCATTTTATGTCAAAATCTTGGTTGAAGTTACTAGCAAATGTTGCTTCTACCGAAAAGGCTATTAGGAGAAAGCCAATAAGCATCTTACTTAACATTTCAACTACCTAATAGTGATGATATATACCTACGTTTGATTTTAATTTTTAATGAAATTTTTTGGTTGGTGAATTGCAAGCAAGTTTTGAAAAGAATAATTAGAGAGGGAACAAAAATAATATAGAAAAGAAAGAAGTGTGTATTTGGACTTGGTGAGGAATGAATTTCATGCAAAGTTGTGAAACTATATATAGGAAGTGGTATTAAGAGGAGATAATTATGAATGTGAAGAGCCATTGGGTTTTGGAGGTGATGGAAGTAGTTGGGGGAAAATATTGCAAAAGTGTGTAAGAGTGAGCAGAGATATGGGTTGACTTGTCTTTGGTTCAAGGACTAATGAGGGATCCATGACAGCTAATGAGGGATGATACATCCCAATGTTATTATCAAAATTACTTGGTGTAGGGTTATACAAAATATAACACTCATATTCATTGTTTTAATTAAGTAGTTGTAGTCAATTGATTATGAGTTTTAATTAACAATAAACTATTAGAGGATTTTAGTTCAAATCTAAACTCAAATTACTGTTGTCCATAATCTAAATATTTTTTCCTACCGAATTCTATATTACCACTAAAATGTATATTCAAAGTTTTAAGATATTAGATAAATCTATAATGTTCAAATTAATTATATATTGTTCTTAATGTGTTTTGGTTAAACGGTCGTAAAATTGATTTTATTTTAAAGTTATTTGAATGTAAAAATAATTTATGTTATAAAAAAGTGAACTAAAAAAACCAAGTCAAAATCAATTAAAATAGAATTTCAATTAGCCTAATATTAATATTTGTTTAATTGACCCATAATCAATCTAACACCAATCCGGTTTTAGTGTTTAATTTAATATGACGGTAACAGAATAGATAAATTTTGACAACACTAAAAGATATATTAATCCTAAAAAATATAACATAATATTCATATATTATCAAGAAGGGATAGTTAGGGAGGTCCCTAACTAGCAAAGAAAAACAATGGTTTCATTAATTGGTTGTTATTTATTGGTCATTATATTATCAAGTTGTACACAGGAAATTGTCAAACGTGACGTACGAATGATGTTAAGTATTTACATGGAAAAGTTTCAACTGATACAGGTATTTAGTGGATATTTTAATTACTATTTATTATTTTCTTATTATGGCATAAAAGGAATCACCGGTCTCTTTTCAACTTTCAATGTTAATAAATTTTGCGTGTTTTTTCTTGTGACCACAAAAATAGATTTTTATCCCAAACTAATGTGAGGAAGGCGAATACTTCTTGTTAAACTAATTGAGTCCCTTAATAATTTTATCTGTATTAAAAAATATACTAATAAACTAAAAAATATTATTTCAATTAAATTATTTATTTTAAATATTAATATATTATCAATGTCATAAATATATAATAAAAAATATTATATTAAAAATATTATAAATTACTATTAATTAAAAAATACAATTAAAAACATGTGTATTACGATTCTTGAATTAAGTCATTAATAAGAAAAAAATAAATAAAAAATAAATTAAATAATATTTAATTATCGAGAGAATGTAAATTATATTAAATGATACGTAGACTTATATAATAAATTAAATAAACAATCAATTAATATAAAATAATTAACTAACTAATTAAATAAGATATCTAATAAAATATATTAGAAATTTAAACGAACAATTATTTTGAGATAATTTTTTTACTAATAAATCAATTATTTTATGACCAAAAAAATATACTTTTATAAGTATTGAGAGTTTTTCTATATTGTACCACCATCACATCTCCTTAAATTTTACCAAACAACAAACAATGAATTTTGAATAATGTAAAATTGATTTTATTAAAAATGAATTAAATATTAAATCATAAAATAAAAATAAATTCTATATAAACAAATTATAAATTTTAATTTTAATTTAGAATCAATTCCAAATTTAAAATCAATTAAACCTTAAAATAATATGTCAAAATAAAAACAAAGATACACTTAAGGGGTTGGTAGAGAAATGAGCTGGTTTTATACTTTTATCTAAAATAAAATAAAAATAAAAGAGCTGGTTTGCTTGTTTCACCATATTAACTTTAATCTGCCAAATTTGGGTACGGAAATTAATGAGTGCTTTTTTGTTAAAAAAACATGTATTTGTGAAAGAATTTGTTTCCCTGATGTGATATCGTTCTTTTCAATCATTCGTATGCTGGTCAAATGTTGCTTTCGTGCACAAATGGTTATGAACGAACGAATTAGATATTATTATTGTACAATATATTATTTCACGAATAAATTAAGAAATTTAAAATATTAAGTTGAAAAAACTAATTATATATTTAAATAGTAGTGAGTTAAAATAGTTAAACTAATTAAGTAATAATATATATAATTATTTACTTTTGGTTAATATTTTTTATTATAACAATAAACATTATCCTATTATTTTTCGCCATAATATTCATGAGAAGTGGAATATCGCATTCGCTTTTCCTCGCCAAATAGGGATCCACCTACTCTACGAGTTATTGAATGAATTGAGGAAAATCGTTCCAAAATTACTTCATATGTGTCTATTTAGTACTAGTACATTGTAATGGTTTATTTTTGGTTTTGGAAGAAGCTTCTTCCAGCTAAATCCAGCTATATTAGAAGACCTTTATTACCCTATATACATTTTATTCCATCAATTCAATTGCCTACTTTTATTTCATCAATCAATATTTAAAATGAATTCAATTCCCAACTACAAGTACATTAAAAGAATCAAGAAAAGGTGTTCGTTGCTTTATCGTATCATACTTTTTTTTCTTTTTGCTTAAATTATCATATCATACATATACTTTAATCATTCTCTAAAAAAAAAATTATAATACACATATTTTAACTACAGTCACATCTTATAAGAGGAGAATTCCAACACAACAAAATGTGAATAAAAAGTCATAGAATAAAAAAGTTCGAAAGTAATTTCAAAGGGGTTGAATTCAAACTTGACACCAATGGTATTGTCAAGTTAGGATTTTTTGTACTCAAAGAAAATTCCACATTTCACACATTTGAGAACCAAAGACATAGAAAATATTTATTTTAATATTATAAGTTAAAATATTAAAGTTTAAATTTAAAATTGTCATATCTTAATAAAATAATTATTGATATTTTGAATGTTTGAATATAAAATGATCAACTACAAGAGAATTAGATTCAACGTTATCTAAGGTTAGGGCTACAAAAAAAAAAAATAGTAGTCACAATGGTGCGAAAGACACGATTTTGTCGTTGGAATTAAAAATTAGTCAAAGAGGACTAACTATTCTCAACTATAATTATATTTTCTTCAAATGATTACGTTGAAAAAAAGAACTACGTCCATCATGAGTTCCTTAACTACTTCAAATAGTATTAAGTAGGGTGGGTGTATTTGTGGTTAAACTACTCAATTAATAAATGCATAAAGTAAATAGTCTGATAAAAAGAAAGATAATATAAAAAGCTTATTTGATTAATTGAATGCGTCTAAAAAATATTACAAGTATTGATATTTGTAGGCAAAACCAATCCTACTTGTCATAAGTTATGGCCTACAAAAATATAGTTTTGCTCGACTAATTATGATAACTTTCTCTTATGAAAATTTGTGGTGTCCCACAATCAACTGATTTTCTTATATTCACGACATGTTCTGTTGATAATATTTGTGTGTGTCTTTTCATAGAATCGTGCCCGGTGTTGATCAATATTGGTACTAAAAATGTGGAAAATGAGCGCAACTGCCAAGTTATCAAGTTACATTGATCTTTGACTCATTCCTAAGTCTCCTCAATATTTGTGGACTTGAGAAAGATTCAACTTACTACTATTCTATTGTTTCTTGCACACCTGATGTTACTTCGACTAAAAAAAATTCGACTACTCCAAAATTCAACCGTTTATAATTATGAACTAACAAATTATTTATATTTAGGTTTCAATATATTTTTAATTAACTTCTTATTAAACAGTGCTTCATGCAACTCAGATAGTTTTAAGGAAAATAATTTAGTAATTAATGGTTGAATAATTTTATATTTGGTTATTATATATCAAACCTATTTCACAATTGAGAGGTAACTATTGCACTACTAAATTTAAACAACATTTGCAATAACTTTATTAACCACAAGTTTGAATGAGATTAATATCATTTTCAGATGTTCAATTACATATGGATTTAAATATATTTAACATTATATATAGTTAATTATATTTAAATCCATAATTAATAAATATATGTTAATTTCTCTCTCGTAAATACTACGATCAATTGGTAAGTGTAATTGGTATCAGTAAGGATATTGATATATAGAAACTTGAGTTCAAATTCAAAAAGATTCATTTCTCCACACTTGAAGATATTTGAATTTAACCACTAAACTACTTAACTAAAAATAATATGTTTAATAAATTTTAACATCTTATATATCTACCAACCATCCACGTAGTATAATGAATATTTATGTAAAGCCATTAAAAAATTGTTGAGGAAGTTGTCAAATTTTGGTGGTTTAAATAAAACATGGTATTTGTAAAAAACCACAACACAGTCGGTCACAATTACTAGTATATGCTAAACACTTCAATAAAATCAGTCACCAATCAGATATTTTTAGCATTTTATATTTAGTAAAAGAAAAGCTTTTTATACGAGTAGAAGTGGTCATTTTTGGCATACACATATCACAATCTCTGTTAACTCTGTTTCTTATTATTTAACAAAAACACCAACGAATAATTGAGAGCAGAAGGACACAGGGCTACAAGCATCATGTTTTGACATGCATAAATAAAATTATAAATAATTGTATAAATATCAACATCAATATATGAAGTGGTTAGTCAATTTTATTTGTTATTATTAATTAAAGGTGTTTCTGGGATATTAACAATGGTCCATTTCGGAAGAAATGAAGAAACAAACAGTTAAATTTGGAATTTTTCTATCAAGTTGGGGTCGGCTTATAAAAGATTGATTACCTCATCATTGGTCTGCATGCCACCAATAATATTGCTGTCTTCAATTTACAAGACTCATTGGTCTTACAGAAGTGGACCCCAACTAACCCCACACACCAAATACTTCCTCCTATCTTCCAATTTTTAAAATTCTGATTATATTAATGATTTTTTTTTTTTGTAGTTTTAAACATTTAAAATAAATACTTTAATGAATTTTATTTTACTTAATGAATGAATAGTAAAACTTTGTAATAACAAAGAAAAAATAATGAAAATATTAGTTATCTAAAAGAGTTAACTTCAAAAAACGAATGATATGCAGATATTACAAGAAAAAAAATAATCATTGTATTAAATTATCTTTATTAACTATTGATTTTTTTTTATTATAAATATAAAGTAAAATAATTGTTTTAGAAGTAGTGTATATAATAATAATAATTGAAGTGTAGAGTTTTAAAAAAAATTAAAATTATCTTAAAAATAAAAAAAATAAAAAAAAACATCTATTTTAAAATAAAATTATTTTGCCCAGTGACTTTAATTTAATTTTAAATCGGATGGACTAGTGTTTCAAAACATAAATGTGACCTAATGCAAATTAACCTTTGCTTATGTGAGCTTTATTATCTATTAAGAAGTTGAGGTCCACTACTCTATAATGGCTTCTTAAAATCAATTTGGAGTTATCTACTCGTCATAAAGAAGAGAAAAACAAAATTAGGTGCGTGGATAGAAAAACTTCTCTTCGTCGACGTGTATAGTATAACTATTGCTTAAGGTTTTAGAAGTAACATATTTTACTTCTATTGATTGAGAAAACAATGAAAAAGGAAAGAGAGAACATATATCAGTGGGACCTATGTTTTTAAGTATCTTTTCAAAATTGAGAAGAAAGCCAAGAGAATGACGTGTCGTTACTTTCCTTCGTACTAATACCTTTACATTGATATTTGTGTCTCACACAATAGTAATTATCTTTATTGATTAATTTAAATAATCACTAAAATACTAATAAATTAAGTATCCTAAATTATTTATTAAATTTTACACTATTTTTTACACTATTAAATAATCTTTATTTTTTATACTATTTCTTAATTTTTTCTCTTTTCTTGACTTCTTTTCACGGTTAATCAAAAGATAAGTGATATTCTTATCTTCATTGTCAATCAAAACATAAGTGATATTTCTATCTTCTATTTACAACATGTTTGGAATTGCATTAGGATGTCATCCATAGCATAGTAAGGCTAGTTTTGGTAATTTTTTAAAATTCATTTTTATTTGTAGACTAGTATTTAAAGATTATTCAAAATTTTAAATAAGATTGATGATATTCTTTGAAAATATAAATAAATGACTCTCATTATTTTTTTCTAATTTTTAAGTATATATTTATTTTATTTACTTTTATCGAATTAATGTCGATTGAGTCGTGTCTTAATCAAAAAGATAAAAAA
>JBBPBR010000007.1:2875490-2885688 GCA_037974775.1 Cicer pinnatifidum | reverse complement strand
CTTTTATAAAAAAATAAAAATAAAAAAATTCTAAAGTCATCTCTATTAATTATTGTGATGAGGATATAAAACTTTTATAAAGAAAGTATATATCATATACATACATTTTCAAGTAATGATAAAAAGAATTATGTAATAACACATATTTTATCGTAATTTTTTTCAACAAATTCTCTTTTATAATTTAAATTCATATCAATCACATATTTAATATATGAGACTCGTATAATTTAGTGGAATCTGTATTTTATTATATTTTTATTTTCAATAAATTTCCTCTACCAAATAGAATCTTATTTTAATCAATAAAAAAATATTCATTGAAACATGTATTAAAAAATGTGATAAAATATCGATATTATTAGGTTGATTGTACTGAATTCGAATCAAAAATTCGTAGTTGTGTGAGTTAATTATGATGAAATTTACTATTTAAGTGTTAATAGTTTTTTTCAAAATTTTTATAAAGAATAACACTTCAATTCAAGAAAAACTTACAAGTATATTTTGTAAATATAATTTGACTGTGGTTTCTCTCTAACAATATTACAACGTGTGAGACAAAATTGAGAAGTTTTCTAGGCTACATGCATCCACCATTTGTCAAAGTGATGTATGGAGAAAATAAGAAAGACTCCCTGTTACACATTTTGTTATTTTTTTGATTTAATTATAACTTAAGAATCCAAGAGAAAATATATATATAAAGATTTGTTGAATGTCTGTATTCGACCGCATCTATCTAGATTCTAAATTGTAAATGTATCCCTCAATTGAATTATCCGGCAAAATTACATTGTTTCCATCAATTCTATGAAACAGCCATAGAATAGAATGTTTCTCCAATTGTTTCATTTTTGTTTTTCCAAGATAACAATTAACGACAACAAAGAATTACTACTAATTATACAAGAAAATCAAATAGAAAACTCATCCAACTATGGTTGCTGTTGCCAGTTGTTGAATTTTACCGGTTCATATTTGGCTATGTTAATATCGACCAATACGGCTGAATTTGAACAACATGAACTAATTCAACCACAACACTTGTTTCTGTCCCAAACAATGCCTCGAAGATTATTACTCCAACTCCAAGGTTTCATTTCTCAACAACATATTTTTCATGTCGTTAATTTTATGAATGGAATCTTGTGATGTTAGAATTATAGAATTGATAAAATGAAGAAGTTCGTTACAATTAACTTTGGTCATATTTATAACTAACTTACAACTATTTATAACAATATTGAAACTAATTTTAGTGTGATGTGGCAGAGACACCTTCTTCTTCCCCTGCGAGCTCTTCCTCTTCATCGCACCACATCTCAGGAGCTTTGTTCTTTTTCCTTGGAGGGATTGTAGTACTCATTATATTGCTCATTCTTCTCTTTGTATTTTGGAAGCATGTTAAACGTGATCCAGTAGAACAATTACCGGAGAAGACAGCTTCACCACCGAGTCAGACTCAGAAACATGGTAATGTGAGGAAACCATCATATAAAAAAAATGTTTACCATCATATAAAATACAAAATATTCACCACCTAGATTCATTATCTAATGCTTAAATTGGAACCTTGAAATTATAAGTATCTATTAGAATGATCTATAATTTTTACAAATAGGTAAATATATTTTTTAAATCCTAAAGTGTTAGTAAAAATAGTTTATTAGTTAACTTTTCTCGTTAGATATTAATGACACGACACATTAATTGAATATGTAATTGTTTGACATTAATCCCACTATAATGTCACCAAATTTGGTTATCAAATTTAGGTCACTAAAAGACTAATTTGTCGGTAAGTAGTAAAATGACATTGATATACAATCAATATGCAATGTGACATGTTCAATCATAGTGTCTAACTATAAACGTTAACGTTAACGACGCACACAATTTCGAAGAGTGACTTACCTATTCATTGAACATTTAGTTTTGCCCATAGTTGTACAGCTTGTCCTTGTAAAAATACTAAAAGTTCTGTTATTTATGTTTGGCTTTGTATCAGAAGAGGTGATGAAGACGATTGTCCCAACTAATCAACAGTCAGGTAGTATTTGACATTAAATATGTACCTACCATATCATGTAAATTTCAACCTGTGTTGAAGTTTCTACATGGATACAGGATTCATGGAGTTCATTAGTGGAAACCTTCGGACAATTAGCTACTTTGATTTCCAGACACTGAGGAAAGCCACCAAGAATTTCCATCGCAGAAATCTTCTTGGAAGTGGTGGATTTGGCCCTGTCTATCAGGTATATAAAGTATATGTACTAAATACAATGATGCTTCTATATATGTTACTACTATATAGAATTTTAAGAAGCAAAAAGATAATGTGTTTCACATCAAATTGAGATTATTAACAGCAGTCAGCGTAAAACTATTTTACACTTGCAACCAATCACATCTCACAATATAGATATTTTAAAGTGAATCTTGTGCGATTTACATTTTCAGTGTATAGAAATTAATCTCAGCTTTGGTAATTGAGACTGACATAGATTCATGTACTTATTGAGGAGTAAATGTGTTTGACAGGGAAAGTTAGCAGATGGAAGGCTAGTTGCTTGTAAGAAATTGTCTCTTGACAAATCTCACCAAGGAGAAAGAGAATTTCTAGCAGAAGTGAGAATGATCACAAGCATTCAACACAAAAATCTGGTTCGCCTTCTAGGATGTTGCTCGGACGGACCTCAAAGGATACTTGTCTATGAATACATGAAGAACAGAAGCTTGGACCTCTTCATACATGGTATATAAGCCAATATAATTTCTTTATCTTGTCTATAACATGTTTAATAGTTCAAAGTATATGAAGGAACTGAATATATAAATTGAACTAGTGTCATGCTGGATTTTCTTATGTGATCAGGAAACAGTGATCAATTTCTAAATTGGAGTACTAGATTTCAAATAATTCTTGGAGTAGCGCGTGGATTGCAATACCTCCACGAGGATTCGCATGTAAGAATTGTTCATCGCGATATCAAAGCAAGCAACATTCTTCTGGACGGAAAGTTTCAACCGAGGATCGGTGATTTTGGGCTAGCTAGATTCTTCCCTGAAGACCAAGCTTACCTTAGCACTCAGTTTGCTGGAACATTGTAAGTCCTTTGTTCAAGTTATGCTCCAACAAATAAAGCATGAATCAAGATCAAACGTAAATCTCCTTATACTAGCTATAGTTAATGAATCATGATTTTAGTGCTGCGAGACCAAGATTATCAAAGCTTACAACTTTAAATGGTTGTAAACACCTTCAATTAATGTCATTGGGACAAATAATGATCATTAGCAGCATATAGTCATGTTTTCTAATGATGATCTTTGTTTCTCTTTTGGTTAGAGGTTATACAGCTCCTGAATATGCTATTAGAGGAGAACTTTCTGAAAAGGCAGACATCTATAGTTTTGGAGTACTTGTGCTTGAAATCATCAGCTGTAGGAAAAATACAGATCTCAATTTACCATCAGATATGCAATACCTTCCTGAATATGTAACTTCTCATCTTCATTTCTTAAATGGTTTTAACTAGGCTTAAATATATTTTTTTTTTCCTTTAAATATACCACCAATTTTTTTTAGTTTGTTTTCAAGGAAATTTATCACTTTTTATTTTTGGTCTTTATTGTTCGATTTTAACTGCTACAAAATTTCTTCGTATTAGAATTAATCCGATAATATGTGTGATATTCATTTTAGATCTTATGTAGTTCAAAAATAAGATAAATACATATTTAAGTGTTTTATTTATTACTTGAACCAATTTTTATCTCCTAAGGTTTGAGGTTAATGTTAGTGTGAATCTACATTACATCACAGGCATGGAAACTTTATGAAAAGTCAATGGTGATGGATCTTATAGATCCAAAGCTAAGAGAGCAAGGATTTGTAGAAAAGGATGTTATGCAAGCATTCCACGTGGCATTCTTATGTCTTCAGCCTCATCCAGATTTGAGACCTGCCATGTCACAGATTGTAGCATTGTTGACATTTAAAATTGATATGGTAACAACACCAATGAGGCCAGCTTTCCTTGATAGAAGACGTGTAATGGATGATGAAAACCATTCTTGGGAAGTTATATCTGACGCTTTACAAACTCCTGTGCCCAGTGGTTCTATGTCCTAATGTAAAAGAATAAATATTTTAATATCACTCATCCAATTTTTCTGCCCCAATAATGGATTCAATTTTTCATCTGTATATATGTGTGTGAAAACCAACTCTCCTATTCCTAGTGGCTGAAATTCAACGGTAGATGCAAATAATATACATATCCCGTGCTGCAGACTATGTGCCTGATTTATATAAGGTTAACATTTTTTTTTATAACTTCAGATAATTTTGTCACTCTGTCAAATAAAGCTATAAGTTTCTCGCATACTAGTATATCAAATTAACTTATCACATATATTTGATTGATATTAATTTATTATTTAAATTTTGATATTAGTTTTTATTTGTATGTAAAACATTAGAGTGCCTATTTGATATTAGCTTTAATTGCACTCAAGTTTCCTCATTTTTATATTTTTTTAAAGTCTCCAAATGACGGTCACTCCCAACTTCTAATCACAATAAAAACGATAATCAAAGTGTGGCAAAAGATTTGTTAGTGAGAGACAAAAGGAAAGGAAGAAAGAAACCAAGCACTACTTTCTTCATCCACATTGACTATTCTCTCTCATCCTCTGTTTATGACTCTGTTGAATTGCCAAAAGGGAAAAAGAATGATACATAGAAATAAAATAATTTACTACTATATGTACAGAACATAACCTCGAGATATACAACGTGAGAAAGTGACCGTATACAAATATGGTAAAACACCATGGTTCATGTCAAAAAGTAGCTTTTTGCTGGGATACAAACAAGGAGACAAAGACAAAACCAAATAAATTAATTCATTAATTAAAAGGTTTATATTTAAATTTAAAGTAATTACATACTTGCACCTAGCATGGCAGTCACATTCAATTTTACCCCAGACACACATTTAATGCCGTTTCTTGATTAACAATGCAGGTTTATGGATCATATCACAACCACCATATTTCTCTTTTTAACCTATGAATCATATTCATACCCCCCACCCAAAATGTACGTCACCCCTTCTCTTTTAGTTTCTATCATGTCATTCTCTCATAATTCTCTTTACTTTCACACCTTTCTATACATTTTTTTTTTATTGACGATCAAAGGGGAAATTATCAACTTTTTTGGCCCATACCGTGCGGAGCTTAAACACAAAGTATATACATGAAAATGGGTACATCATTTAATTACAAAATACAAGCTTGTTTCATTTCAATACCCACGTAATAAAAATAAGCTCTATCAACAATGCAAAAGTCATATAGACTTTTTAGTAATTCATTTACAAATTACAAGATAAAGTCAAAAACAAAATGGGGAAAATTTAAAGGAAAAGCTTACAAAGTAATAATAAGTAATACTATATGGAAAGAAAATTCACACAATTTTCCTCTAAAAATATTAATGCATTTTGGATTCATGGTAAATTTGACTGAATTACAATGTTACCTTAATTTTTACAAAATTATTGTACCAGTGTAATTTTGTCAAGTTCACTGTGATTCTAAATATGTACTAAATAAAGAAGTTAACACAAGCAACCTTTATATGAGTTAATGGAAGAGAAGAAAGAACATGTTGTCCATTCCATTTCCATGATGTTGTTTCAAAAAGGTTGATAATTTTCTACCTGTTGTGTAGTGGATTTGGACCTGTTGGAATGACCCTTTTGTCATCTGATGATGATGTGTTGTTGTAACAAGACAAATTTTTGTTGGAGTTGCATCTATGATCAGCATCATCGAGTACTGCCACATTAGTACTACTGTTCTTCTTCTTTGCTCCATCAAACAAATTTCCAACAAAAACTGTTTTTCTTGCCATTGTGGTAGACCCAATAAAAGCCCAAAACAAAATACAAATAAAAAATATCAACTTTGATAATCTCATATTTGAATGAAGATAATGATGAAGAACCAAAAAAGAGAAGAGAGTGAAGCAGAGGAAACAAAAGGAATTGGTTATTATATGATAATGTTATTAGTGAGAGGGAAAGAGAGGGTTATAAGAATGGGACATTAACTATGGTACCTCGGATATGCAGTAAAAGACTTTGAATTTGATACATCACATCTCTTTCGTCAGAAATTTCACCAAACCTCATTAATTCCACTTCAATTCTACTTGACAACTAGTAGTATAATAATATTATTTTAACAAAAATTTAATTATGAATATATATATAAATGGTGTGGGAATGTGGAGGTATATAGCTAGTAATTAAAAGTGTAACATTCCGTTCCTTAGAGTATGCAACGACCTAGTTAACAAAACAAAAGGTGTTCTTCTCTTTGGATTAGTGAAAATTCTTGTTCTTGAATATGGAGGTAGCTATAGCTTCACCACGTGATATGCTCGAATTAAGGACCATGCTTCAAAAGCTGACACTTATTGTGAGAAAAAAAGGTGTTTGCAGGAGAATTAAATGGGTGGTTTTGACTGTGTACCATTGCATGGATTCAATTTAATTCCACGTTTTGCTTTCGAAACACGTCTTCTTGGTTTAGACTTAATTTGATTTTGTGTTTCACTTAATAATAAGAATTGTGAGAAAGAGAGAGAAGGTGAGATTGGCGTATGAAACGACAGTTGATACTACATTAAAGCCGGCCATTTCTGTTAAAACAGGAAGGTTACTTAACTATCTTCCTAACTTATATAACTATTCACACCCCCCCCCCCCCTTTCTCACTTTGAAAAGCTACAAATTCTAAAGTTGCATAGGTCAGCGGTAAGAGATATGTCACCCTTTCTGGGTTACTGTTTAAATTATAATAAAATACTCCCCTATATATTTCATGCTATATTACTTATATATAACCAAATTTCGTATAAAAAACCCAAATGTAATCACTTTTATTGTAGGAGAATTTTCTTATTACCATAAATAAAAAAAATATTAATAAAAAGTAAGATGTTACATGTATCGTTTTTTAATTGACTTCACTATTTCGACTTACTATTTTAATTATTAGTTAATTTTTTTAATTTAAAATTTTAATCTTTGTGATTTATGTGTAAAAAAGTCTACCGTAGTGTATAATATTATGCTTATTTTTATGAAAATCCATTAAGTTAAGGGTTTTATATTTTTATTACATCACGATTATTTATAATTTTTAAAGTAATTATGAAAAAATCTATTGTTTTTGTGTATTAAACATTGTGCATTTTGTCTTGTAACAATGCAAAACTTACCCATTAACTTAATATATAATATACGACGCTAATGTTTCCGAGACATTTGGAGACAAACATTTAAAATTAAAAATATTAATGTTTATTTATTTTTATTATTTTAATAAATTGTATTATTATTTTGTATGTATGTATGAAGTTTTTTATTATTATATTTTTTTTAATTTTTAAAAAATTATAATTTGAATATCTTATTATTATTTTTTTTTTAAAGAAAAATAGAAGTTCCGTCTTATAAGAGAAATTTTTCAAAACTTAATAGAAGATAATTCTCTAGAAAAACAACCTCCTATCACGTTAAAAAAAAACAGTCATTCAGAGTTGTTTGTCCAAAGTGACAATCTTTCACTTAAAAAAAAAATTAAACATTTATGTAATTAATTTTTAAAGTAGTATTTTAAAAAATAGAAAATAATATAATAATGAAAAAACTAGTATGTATGTGCAGTTTAATTCAATTTACAAAAAATACGATAGCCTGCACCGGTCAATAATCACCGTTCACAGTAAAATTCAGACGTCAAAAGCTCCATAGAATGGGGAAAATAGCCTTCAAAAAAATAATGTCGAAATGTTGTACATTTGCTTATTATTACAGTAATACTGTACTGCATAGTGTTGATAGGACAAGAAATGAGAACATGCTGCAAGTGAAATACTGTAAAATGCTAAAGATATAGAGAAATAATTCGTTGGACACAATCCAAAACTAATGATGTTTGATACATATAAATGAAAAAATAAATAAAAAATAATTTAATCACGTCATTTAACATTATTTAATTATTTTCTATTTCATTATTTTTTATTTATGTTTGTCTATATATATTATAAATTTGATGTTGTGTCCAAACAAATATTCCTCAAAGATATATTATTTTTCCTGCTAAACAAAAATAAGATTTTCTTTCATTTTAAATCTCCAAGATTTGTAATTGTGTATTATACTCATCTATTTTTCGAGCAACTATAATTTCTATGTTTTTTCTTTTATTACATTACTCTTTAAAATTTACAAATATATATTTTAATTGTATAATTTTAGTCTTTTATTTTTTGTATGCGTCTTCTATTTTTTTAATAGGTAATAAAGTTAGATTATGTTATTTTGGGATTATGTTATTTTGGAATTCAAAAATTTATGTTTGGTATATATGAATTTTCAGAATCACCGTAATTTTACAAAAATTATAATTTGTAGTTTTCGAAAATTACAACAATTCATCGTGATTTTAACAACTCTACCATAATATTAAACATACACTAAAGTTGTGTTTTGAAACAAATATTTCTACGATGGAAATGTATAGTCTTTTTGAAGTTACATTTTTTAGTGGCCAATGAACGCACGGTTGAGAACTAAAATTGAAATACCATTTTTAGTTTCAAACACATGCTAGGAGTAGATGACTAAAGTTGTACAATCCAAATACTTGTGGTACTCGTGATTAAAATGTTAGAAACAAGTTGATTTGCAGAATTATGACACTTATTTATTTTGATGATAACATAATTATTTTGTGGAAATAATTTAAAGCACTAACGTTCGTATTAGGTATGCAGTTCTCATATCAAGTGAATTTTATATGATCTTCCATTGTATCATTTGATGATTGGACTAAGATGAATGAACGCCAAGACACCGCTTCTAATTCCTTATGTTAAGTCAGGTGAAAGCGCTTTGAAACACACATTTGGTAATTCTCGAAAATACAAGCAATGTTATGATTCGTCTATATTTAATGACTACAACAATCATCTAATCATATGTCTCTTATAAATTTGACAAACATCTGATTATGTATCTTTGATAATCGCATCAAACATCTATTAGTTTGACTCTGATTAATAATGTATGCTCCTATGATAGTCAATGCTTCAAATAAGACAAAGTTCTTGCACATCCTCTAATAAACTTCTTTGATCAGTTATTTATTTGTTTGTCGTATCCTCTACTTCTTTTGTCTTCGTACCAAGATACACATAATCAATTATATGGATTCATTTTGACATGTTTTTAATAGCAAATCAATATTAGAAGAATTGATACGAAACTGTGTGATACATTTTGATTTCTTGCAATCAGGACAAGAACCAGAAACACTAAAGATCTCTACATGTGCAATCCTTATTTGCAAAGTACAAGAAATAACACACTACAATAAACATAATACAATTATTTATGCACTATTTGTTTTACCTATTGTCGAGAAACAACTTTACGAGTACAACTTTATAATCACCCTACTGTGAGAGTTTGTTATTAGAAAACATAAATTATTCTTTTGTAATTTAGCCTAATATTGGCTGCATCCATCAATGGTTTGAATGCACAAAGCTAGAAGGTCGATAAGATTCGAACACGATCAATTTGACTAGTAGGCATTCAATGAAAGTGTGATTCAGTGGATTAAATCCTTAAATCCTTCAAGTTAAAAATGACTCAACGTAATTGTTGTGTTGATGATGAAGTAGAATAAACCGGTTGTGTTATTTTTGTTTTTCTATTTATCCGCTTTGTTTTTATTACTTTAATTTAGTCTTTTACGAACAGTTTTTAAAATAAAATACATTTTAAACCTCTTATTTTTGTTGTCTTTTTCGTTTTATATAAAAGTAAGGGAAATCATACCCAAAAAAAATTAGGAGTGTATTATTGCAATATGGATAAATTTTAAGAGACGAATATTCCTCAAAATGTGGAGATCAAAATAATACAAAATCTCTTGTTAAAAAAAATTATACAATATGTCCGAACACAATTAGTAAAATTAAGCCAATTCTTTAAAGAAAACTTGGCTCGCAACTACTAAGATTTGTTTATTTACATAATATATACCCATCTAACTCATTTTACTATAAATAAAATATAGAGGGTATCATTTTTAAAAA
>JBBPBR010000007.1:2843730-2855158 GCA_037974775.1 Cicer pinnatifidum | reverse complement strand
AAAATTTTTTATCGAAAATAATCGAACATTTTTTATCGAAAAAAAATCGGAAATTTTTATCGAAAAAAAATCGAAACTTTTTTATCAAAAAAAATCGGAAATTTTTTTATCAAAAAAAAGTCAGAAATTTTTTATCGAAAATAATCAGACATTTTTTATCGAAAAAAATCTTAAAAAATTTATCGGTGAAAAAATTGAAAAAATTTATTTTTCAAAAAAAAAATCGATTCTTTTTTAAAAATAACCAAATTTTAACTGATTTTGAGAAAAAAATCAATTTTAAAATTGATTTTTTAAATTTGGTTGCATAAAAACAACCGGTTATTTAACCATAACCAATTTTACAGTTGGTTTTATAACCGGTTTTAAACCAAATAATGGATTTGGTTATAAATCCAAATCCGTATATTGGTTTTTAAATGGATATGGTTTGGTTTTTTTAAAAAACCAACCATGCACAGCCCTAGTTGTTGGGGTGAGATCTCATTGTGAAATGCTTCTCTTAATGTTGACATAGATAGGATAGGAGAACTATGTAGGTCATTGCAAAATATGATCAAATAATTCTAACATTAATTTCTACATATGACGGATTAGTGTCATATCTCCACTCTATTATGTTTCGCAGCAGATTCAATACTCTGGTTCAGAGGTGTAAATAATACTAGAAGTTAAACAAAAACTTTAAGTATAAAAAAAATTCATAAATTAAATATAATATTTTATAATATATTAGAACTTTCCTATGTAAATTTGAAATATAAATACAAAAACTCATTTGCAAATGAAACAATATAGGGAAAGGGAATCCAATTGAGTATGTGCATAAATTTGCAAGAGATGAGGTTATTTGTGCAACATATCCATTTGATTTCTTTTTTTGGATAGAAAACATTTCAACATAAAAGAATTGATTTAGTTGAGCTGTTATAGTTTTTTTTTTCACAAAATTCGAATAGTAGATGATAATTTGATTAATCAGATTAACATTTTTAAAAATTAAAACATTTATTTTAAAAAATCTATTAAGATATAGATTTGATTTATCGGATCATGAATTAGAAATTTATATCTCTATATAAATTTACGAAACATACAATTGAAATTTATGTTAAAAGATGAAATATATATATATATATATATTTTAATTTTAATTTATGTTTTTCTTTTATAGGTTATTTAGAAAAAATGTGATGAGAATTTTATAGTGGTCATAGTTATCTTACTTTATATCTCTACAAAGTATCACATTTTAACTAATAATTATAACTATATCTACAAAATTAATCTATTCAAAAAATTAAATGTATACTCTATAATTTTTATACACACAATCTCATATTTGACATAAAGTGAAAAAGAAAAAAATCAGTAGGAAAATAAATATATTATTACAAATTTTGAAAATTCAAAATGTACACTTTAATTACATATTTGATATGCTTTTGGTGTTTACAAAACTACTTTATGATTATATTAATTTTGTAAAATTTATTTTGATTAGAATTGAGTGTAAAGTGAATTGATGATAAAAGAGTTATGTTGGTTAGACTTTTGTGATTAAAGCCATTTTTATGGGAAAAAATTACGTCATACCATTAATAATTAAAATTATTGTAGAATTGGTATCTTCATCATAATTCTAATGACAACTCATTTATGGATGCACCTCAGCTAAGATCTCATAAACTACAAGGATTTACCTCCTAAGAAACTCTACCAAAGAGTTAGGAAGAACGTGAAAACAAAGACTCCTAATATGAAAAGTAATAGACCATATTTAGCTCAATTTGTTCTTATTACTTTTTATGCTATTCGTGACAAAAATCGAGTCCAACTCAGAAGATTTTCTTAGTTGAAAGAAGCTCTTGCCAATTGAATAGCAAATAGAATGCATAGAGTTAGGATGTAAATGGGAATCAGGTCATTTAAACCAAATCAATCTGTATTTTGATTTAAATCATTTAAATTTGAGTCTAATTAAAATCAATTTATTTCAATTCTTGTATATTAAGTTTATAAAGGATTTAATATTTTGAACTCGTGAATTTATTAACAATATATATATATATTATTAATGAATAGTTAAAATTTGTTGTTGGATTTTATTTGAAAATTTGTGGTTAATTTAATTGATTTAAGTGTTTTATTGTGTTTGATAATTGTATTTAATTATTAAATAATATGTTGTGATATAATTTCATAATTTTTGAAATGTTTGAGTGATTAAATTTAATCACATTATTTTACTTTATGACCCACGACTCAACTTAATTTGCTTATAATTGGGATGTTAAATTCGAGCTTGATATAAAAATCACGGGATGAGAACTCAATCAAACTCAAAGAAAATGGTGTTTCTCTTGTCGCTCCAATATTTTTAAATTCACAAAAATATACATTCAAATTAATTAATTCAGATGTATAAAATATACTTTGAGATTAATCAATCCCAATAAAATTTGAAGATTTTTAAGAAGAATAAGAGTAGAAAACAAACTTCTAAAAAGAAATTGATTGATTCAAAAAATGATAAATATATATATATATTTTCTCCTTGTTTTTACTATTAGCACCAAACAGTAATGTTGCTAACATAAGATTTGTCACACTGACATTTTACTAGTTGATTAATACAGTTTGGGCCATGAGGGCTCGTGTTTTGTTGCTACTTTGTTATCTTCGGACCATGTTAGGTGATCGACTCCTAATTTGGTCCATGTGGTGTAGACCCAAACTGTACAATTGATGTCTTGATGTTTCATCTTTCAATGTGAAATGGTGTGGAAAGCTGTAAGTTGCTTAGATTGAAGGTTAAGTCACTGTAAAAGAAATGGACAGAATGTCCAAAGTTAGAAAAGAGGAGATCAAACACATGCTTTTGAACTCGACTCAAATTCTTTAAGCATGGTCTCAAGTGTCTTGTAGATAGAAATATGTGGTCAAGAGTAAGGATCTCGCTAAATGTGATCAACTAGATTCCCCAGACAAATTATTCACCATTAAAGTATGTGGGTACTTCGCATCTATATCATGGTTAACAGATAAAGACAAACAGTTTTTGTTTCCTTATCATGCTGTTTAGAGCTTCCATTTTGATTCAAACTTTATTTGTAAACATCAAATTAGGGGAAGTGTTCCCATATCATTGTTTCATGGTACTAATTACATTTGATATGTCTTTTCATTCCCAACCCCACCATGGTCAAATGCGACACATAGACAAAAACATAACATGATCCGATCAATCTTGCTCCTCAATTTAGACATACATAATTGTGGATTGAATATCATGCTTTATTTGCATTGACAATTGTAAGTCCCTTGATGATTGAAATCAATCACCAACTTGACTTCTTGGGTTAGTCTGGTTCTTGACACATTTGGAACTTAGATCCTGTATAGCTGCTGCGGAACTATTGCATCTAGATGTATGTGAATCCAGGTGAATTTTACATCCAAATTCAACGACACTGCAACCACTTCACTGGTGTCGTCTAGTTACTAGATTTAGATAAAAACTAAAACAATTGTCAAAACGAAGTAATAGTTTCTACACCAAATAAAACTGTCACCAAGTGCAAGTGTAACCAATAGTTAGTTGGTGGACATTTATTCCTACTAAAAATGAAAAATAATTGAGGTATACAATAGTTGAGAGGATGGGAGATTCTGAGTTTAGAAGATAGGCCTTGACTAAATCCAAGTAATTAACAAATGGATAAAGATACAAACAAAACGTGAAAGATATTTAGAGAGGGTAAGATATCACTTAGATATAACAGCCAAAGGATGACATATCACAACCAATATTTATTGTTGAGGACAAGACATGAGCTGATGATGTAGCAGTATGGTTTCATTTGGCATGAGACATGCATGTGAACAATACTTATTTTCTTTGTTTACAGGGAGAGAATAGACCTATTTCACTAAATCATATCATATCATGAGAGAGAGAGAGGGGGAGAGAGAGAGAGAACATTCCAACATAAGCACTAGAGCTGTGGGCACACAGGTCAAAACATGTTTCCCAGCTCCTTAATCAATAATTGCATTTTTTTTCCTCCCTCCATCACTTCCCTTTGAAATGCCCTTTCCATGCTCTTCTATATAATGTTTTGAAGCAATCAACAACTTCCCTTATGGTAGCAAGCAAACCTGATTTTCATCACATGATGAGTTCTTCCATCTTTCTTCTATACTGCCTTCTCGCACTCTCTTTGTATTCCATCTCTCAACACACAAGCTATAGCTATTCTCTAGACTTTATGCCAGCAAGGAAGTTGAGCATGCCAGCCCCTGGGTATGACCACAAATATCATGAAACCCAGGTATGTTTATCCCTACTTAATCATCTTAAAGAGTAAATACTGAAAAGAAAAGCAATAAGATGCAACTTACTACAAATCAAATTTCGACTGCAAGTCTTCTCCCTTTCCTTAGTGTGTTCATACACCTTGGATTTAATGCAATCAAGCAGTCGTGGATCTTGAACATTTGATAAAAATCGAACGACTCATATTCTGATGAGTATTTTAAAGCTGATTTAGTAAAATCAGAATAAGAGTCGTACAATCATCATCCATCAGTAGATATCCTTTGACTGTGTTCTTTCCTCGACTAATTCAAGTCCACCATGCCCCTCTTGCCTTATTGTTTCCATTTCTTTCTGGAATTTCTGGAACATGGGTGTATAAAATGCAGGTAGCAGACGAGGCAATGAAAAGTACCCCTGCCAAAGCAGATTTCACAACACAAGAAATTACCAGCAACCGTTACAGTCCTCATGATCTTATCTATCATACAGATTACCATGGAGTAACAACTCATCCAACTCCTAAACATCCAACACCATAGGCCGCAGTTTTAATTTTGATATGTTGAAGATTTATGCAGAGACATGTATTCTAGTTCTTATCAGTATATAAATGTAATGCACTGACAGCACTGTGTATGTGGGGAGAGAAAAATAGTTTTGCTTATATACTTGAACTGATGACATGGTTCATTTTCATTGATCATCTAGTTTGCCCAATACATCCCTAAATAACTTGTAAGCTATATATAGTTGAAAGAAACATACTAAAACTGATGAGTCGGTCGCTAAGACGCTACTGATATCAAGCATTCCACTAGAGGAATATGATTCAGGAATTCCTTGCCAAAGCGGGGATAATTTAAATAAAATAAAACAACAGTATTACAATTTATCATGAAGTGAAATCATCCCATTAATATATTGCCTTCTTGTCTTTTTATACTTCTGAAGAAGCGCCCTGTGGCTAGTTACAACATCCTCAAATACCACCTCACTACAAAACCTAGACTTCACATTCAAAAAAGAAGCTTCTAACTTGTCGTTGTGTTTAGCACACAAAAAGCATAAATCTTCCATTATGGAAGATTTATCTGGGTTATATCCACTTTTGGCCTCTTTTTCCGTATGAAGAACCCAAAGCCATTGGATTTGCTCAAATGGGTCTTTATTTTTCTGAATTGCAACCTCTATGTTACTCAGCACTTCTGAGAATCTACATTCGTTCCGAATATTATCAATCAAGTGGAGAAAAATGCTTCTCTGATTCTGAATAAGCCTATCATAAACATCTGGCGGCAAGGAAACTGCAGCACTCAAGCATGCTTTCCTAAAACTAGGATCAGAATTGCCAATAATCCCAATGGCAACATGTAAAAGATTCACAGACACAAGATCAAGTTTTTGAGACAGAGAGTTAACGCAATCATAACATGGTCTTTTCCAGTTTTCATTCCAGCAATGCAGAGCAAAATGAGCTACTCCTTCCCACCTGTGTTTAGAGTGATATAGAATGAGTGAAATTCAGATAACCAAATCACCAGAGATAACAAGTTTTTTTTAATATGTGCTACAATATTGTTAGCAAGTACAATATTTCATTGCAGTGATGCAGTTGCTCCATTAACAAAGTGTAGGACCCTAGAGTGCTTAGTGTCTCTTCAATCACTTCCCTTATTTGCATGTACAATTATCAATTTGAATTCAAATAGAACATAAAGCTAGCAACCAAATACAATCGACAGAAAAGAAATCCAAACAGAAAAACAAAAATTATAAATTAATAGAGAGACCTAATGATTAAATAATCTTCCCAAATAAAAGAAACCTAGACATAACATATCTCTCATAACCAAGCATAGTAAGTTCAAGTTTCATTCTCTTCATGCAGGGCTTGAGGACAAACCAGCAGGAAGATGAAAGGTTGATAATATTATACTCATCCTTATCAATAGGGAAATAATTGAGGTAGATTAAACACTATAAAATCTGGTCCATGAATCAGCTTTGATAGACATGGGTCTCTGAAAGCTTGCCCCAGTGTCCTGCAGACACACTTGTCTAATTTTTAATAATTGATTTTAGTGTGGGTCACTCCACATGCATTGTTTCAGTTTTCTGATTCCAAAACATCTATTAGATGATTTTCTTTTATCAGTCGATATAGTGCTATACAAGAACAGCTTGAAGAAAAGAAAATTAAAAATAAATGTATTCACCATTCTTGGAATCAATGAAAAATATGAGAAATTATTGCAAAGGAACAAGAAGCGTTGTATGAAGCATTATTTCGTGATGTGTAAAAACAAACCAAACTCTGCCACTATTAGTGGTTTAATCGATAAGCTCATTAGGCTGTCTCATAGTCATACTCCATGGTTATTTGGTAACCAACCAATCAAACTTGTGGTCTGCAGCGGAATAGCAATACTTAGTTGGGAGTATAAACAGCACAAATATTAAAACTTATGTATAATCCTTTCACATTGGATTGGACTAACTATATAAATAAATCATTTATGGGGTGCAGTGAAGCTGCCCCCTCCACGTGAACATAGGTCTGCCCATGATTATGGCCATCATACACAGACTGAAGGACTTACTAGTGCCAATTAGACAAAGAAGGCCAGCTTTGACTGAATAGGAACGAAAACACAAAGATGTAATTATGATTAGTTTAATATAAGCATGTTTGCTAGTAAGATTGCCGACTGAGCAATGTGGAATTTTTTTCAGAACATCTCTTATTTTTACACAGAATAGAAAAAATTGAAAATGTTATTTATATCTTAGTATTTGTGAAATGACATGTTGTAAGAATGAAAATATGAATTCACTGCCTTCATATAGGCATACAATAGACACGTTATATTTGAGAGTACACAGACAACCTTCACCTGTGAGCATGAGAGATTGCCAATGGGCCATTTTCTTCCTATTCCTAGCATATAAACACACTAGCCTGAAGCAATAGGTAGGATATTGTAATATCATATTAAATCAAACCAATCCATTGTAGCAAAAACACTTATGGTAAAAAAATACGAAGCATTAACCAGCAAAAAGTCAAAATTGCACCAGATAGGGGAAACTGCAATATAGGCATTAGAGAAGCCCCATGACTAAAGTTTAATAATTTAGCAGAAATAATTTCTGAAAGATTTTATTCACTATATTTGGTGTAATTCTTTTTCGCAATTTTCTATTTTGAAAGTACTTCCAGAACAAATTAAAGCATTCTGTGGAATTCAAAAATCCTCAGCAACAAAACCCTCATTTTTATTATCAGCCACTGACCACACATTGGTTTGGCATCCACTATCAATGGAAGACAGCACTGACAACAAACCACTTAATCCAACCACCAATTGCTGGCATGGCATAGGCCTCCTTCCTCTGGTGGATCTACACGTAAGTACTTGACTACCTAGACGGACACTATCTAATTTACTCACTCAAGACTGGTAGTAGCCTGTTTGCACACAGCACACCTACTGTGAAAACTTTGATGCTAAAACCATAATCCATACTTTTTCAATTAAAAGCACTTTGCTCTAACGTGAAATGAAAAGGCCCACAATTCCACAATCTACAAAATCAGTTGTGAACTGAGTTTTTGCTAATTTATTCTCTAAGGTTTTATCCATTATTCTTCATCAGGGAATTCTTCCTTCTTGAACAATTCAGATGAATCAGATCGACTTAAAATGTTATAAATTATTTGTTTTTTCTTTTATTTTTCCAGTCTTTACATTTCAACGACTACTTTAGCTATCACAGAACAGAAAAAGGAAGGGTCGGATCAGAATATCCATTCAAAAATTCTAAGCAACTTGATTTGTATACTCGCACCAAACATCCTGAGAGAGAATGAAATTGACACGACAAATAGATACATCTGAATCTTTTTGCACCTATAGCTCCCTTGTCATTGTACAAAATTTGCTTAAAATTTCTGTTCTACTTAAGAATAATGCATACTGATGCAATTATGGTATAGTTGCAGAAAGTCTGAAGTTTATGAAACATGAAAAACCCTATCTTCCTTTTTTCTTAAATTTTGTTTTTTCCGGAAATCAGTGCACTCATATTATAGAACAAGAAAGAAAGGGGCACACTCAGATTTTTCCTTACCACACGAAATCTGATCATCATCTAGTCAAACATTGTCATTTTCATCACATGACAAAAGTATAATTAATAGAACTCAAATTTTATAAGAAAAAGAAAAACGACACGGAAAAAAATAAGAAACGGGGCCATGGTAAACTTAATAAAGTTGTAATTAAAAAAGAACGAAGGGAACTTTTATAAGTTATAACCCAAATCATCATAACTAAAGCTTATTGTAACCAATAAAAAAAATTGTTTAACATTTACTTACTCGAAAGGAGGTTCGACCTCAATACTGAGTGTAACGTGCAACGAAAATCCAGGAGAACAATCATCAACACCATAATTTGTATAAGCCTCATGTGGAAAACCTCTGGGAATATACAATACATCACCCTCCCTGAGAAAGAACTCTCTTCTACCAGCTTTCGTACAGTCAACATCAGAGCCACTGAGACTATCATATAAGCGGGGTAGCAGCTGACCGGGTCGAGAAAACACTGTCCACTTCTTGGAGCCAAAAATCTGGCAGACAAATACGCAGTGATCATCAAAGTGGCAAGCCAACCCCTGAGAATTAGGTGGTGTTAAGTACAAGTTGGCACCTACTGAAGGTTGGCCAAACATAAGTGCTAATGCATCTGCAATAGCAGCGATACTCTGATATCGAAACTCCAGACCACGCAGAGCAACAGTATAACCCTCTTTATAAGCTTGCTCACACTTTAAGACATCTTCGGTAGTCAAATATAGAGGTTTCATACAGCCTTCCGGATAAAATTCCTGAAAGTAATGCGTCTCTTTTCTTGATTGGCTCTCAGTTTTTACAACTCGTATATCCTGCTGGTAGTTTATAGGACAACCTAGTTTATCTTTCACCTCATTCACAAAATTGAGGATGTTTTGCTCCTCAGAAGCAATAGGAAAACAAGACACGAGACCTTGAAGAATTGAATGAAGGAGGGAAGGAACACTCCCATTCCAGTTCAAAGATTGAATAAATGTGCTAAACATATCATTCACATTTAGATCCCCTGATGTCCTAGTCAGAAGAAAAGGCGAAACTTCCCAGTAATTGGACATAAAATCTTCAAAACTAATGCCGCTCGTGCCGAAAAGACCTCTTCGGACAACTTCAAATGGCAATGGGACAGTAAGTTGTGAAGCATTAACAGAAAGCCTAAAAATGCTTTCTGCGAGATCACTAACTCCAATGTTACTCTTGCAAAGTTGTCCTTCTTCATCAGATGTCACAGCACCTCTGATTACCAAATGACGACAAGCATTTGCCCTTATCTGTTTTAGAATGCTCAAGAATGCATCACAAAGGCTTATGGGGATATTATTTAGTTGTTCAAGATCACAGGCATTGAGAAGAACAATAATTGCACTGAGTAAAGCCACAGATAGTTCATCTTCCCTAATCCCAATCTGAAGAGAGTGAAAACTTTCATTTCTCTCAGACCATAAACAGACAGATTCCACACGCTTAAAAATCTGAAGAAACACAAACCTAAGGAATTTTCAATATATCCAAAATAACAAAATTTCAAGTGTAAGATTTTACTTTCTAGATAGACATAAGTTTCAAGAGCACATTATAAATAAGATTTGTTTGAATTGACTTATTTGAGTTTATCTACTAACATAAGCACTTGTGAGACTATTCAAGAGAGTTTATGGAAAAAACTTATGACATTCAGCTTATTTACATAAGCATGGTTTACAAAAAAACAACTTAGCTTATATAAAACACTTAGCTTAATTAAGTGCATATCTCATAAGCGCTTATCATATAAATGCATATCTATAAGCTGTTTCTATAACAAAGATAAAATAAAGTCAAACTTTCTCATAAAAGCTATAAATCTTCATAAGCTATCCTATGTTATGGACATGTCATATTATGTTTTGTATAAGATCTCTCAAATAGTGTCTCAAACGGTCTCACAAGTGCAAATGAAGCGAAATGAGTCAATCCAAAGAAGCCCTAATGGATTATGCATAAGCGCTTAATTAAGCTTATTATCCAAGGAGAGACATAAAAAGATTGAAGGATAAAAGTAAAAGTAAATGCAAATGCAAATGCTTACATTAGTTTGCGCAATGCATAGAAGTTGATAAGTTGTTGTTTAGCAAAAGTGGTGGTGGACAAATCCAAAACGGCATTGCAAGCAGAAAAGAGGACCTTTCTATTAGGATTACCCAACAGAGAGATTAACGCCTTGACCGTTTGAGAATCGGTGGCAATTTCTTGGTTGATTTCGAGGGAAACAAGGGAGGCAGAGCCGATGATACGTGCAGCGCGGCGTACGATTTGTGAGTGTTTGGAAGCGAGGAGAGTTGGAAGCAATGCGAGGATGGGTGTGAGTGAGGAATTGGAAAGAAGTGAAGAGTGAAATTGGGATAAGCATTTGTTGATGAAGGGAAGAGTGGAATTGGAATTGGAATTGGAGAGGGATGCGAGTAAGAAAGCGAATAGGGTGTTGAGATCGGAGACTTGACGGTTACAAAAAGAAGAGTGTTTCCTTTTCCTATTACCGCCGGCAGCAGCTACAACTGCATGCTTCTTCATTATTTCTTCTTGCAGTTGCACTCTTCTCACGCTCCACGGAACGGAGCCTGACATTAATAGCCTAATTTCAATCATCATTTCACTTAGCATCTCAATTATCTCTTTTTTTTTCTTCAAATTTTTTATTTTAAATTAAAAATTAATATTAACGTTATTTTTTAAACAATGTTAACATTAATAGTCTAAATAATTTTAGTGTTAGTGAAAAATTTTAAATTTATAATCTATACGATATAACTTTTCAGTCAAAAAAAGATTAAAAAAATAAAATAAAATTAGAAGAAATAGAGAATATTGAAAGATCCAAAAAAAAATATAAATTGAAATAATCTAAAATATTTAACTCCTCTAAAATGAAAATATTTATTATTAATAATTAAACAAGTGATTCATGTACACACGTATGGCTAAATATTAACAAT
>JBBPBR010000007.1:2832540-2843450 GCA_037974775.1 Cicer pinnatifidum | reverse complement strand
AAAAAAAAGATCAATGAAGGATTTGGCTAATTATACATCATAAACATTTATTGAATTAATGGAATTGTTTAGAATATGTGAATTGCTTAGAATATGTGTTTGTGAAATGATTTTTCGTGATATCGAACATTTTTCTTTCTCAAATACTCCTTTGTATTTTCTTTACGTTAATGCAAGTTATCAAGTTAATGCAAGTTATCAAAGGAAATTCATTCAATCTCTATTAAGTGTATGTTTAGTATTTAGTTTGGATGACAAAATTACCTTGAGTACCATGAAATAAAATATACACTAAATGTATGTATTGTTTGCAATCAAAATGAATTTTGACTAATAGGACGCTTATGTTTAGAGAAATATCTTTTTACTATATGAATGTGAATTTGTGAAAACTCTAAATAAAATTGCTTCTATTTTTTATTGTGGAAACAAATCGGAATGCGAGAACTGTGATTCAAACATGGCAAACATAGTTATCTTCTCCAGATCTCTGTAACTCTATTCCCTCCATCATCTTCTCATCCTCTATAGATTGAAGCTCCTTTTTCTCTATGGAGGCTCTCTTTCCTTTTCTTCATACCTCTGCCTTCAAGATCTACTTTGTCCTTTTGCTATTGGACCACACTTTCGTTTACTGATTTTTCTTTAGTGCTAGATGTGATGTTGGTCGGTTCTAGTGTAGAGAATTGTTTTGGCAGATTTCATGCTCTTAATGCCACGCTTGTCTTCATATTGTTTAATTTTCGAGTGTGTAATTTGAGTTTTTCACAATAGACTTTTGTATGTATCTGTAATGTGTTTTGGGCTAGTGGTGCTCTATTTATCTACATGTACTTAAGGAGAGTGTCTCTGTCAAAGGCTGACAATATTTATCTACATATACTTAGGGAGAAGACTTTTTCTTAGAACACAGTGTAAATAGGTCTCAAACATAGCACCCTTTTATCAAATGGAAGAAAATAGTATACTATTACCCCTTAGCCACAATTTTATAAGTGAGAGGCAACATGACATAATTTTGATGCCAGTACTTTGCAGAGTGGACAAACAAATGGAACTAGAAGAGAGGGACATAGTATCAAATTTGTACAACTGACTTCCGTCAGTGTTGTAACTATAGATCAGTGAAAGGGATAAAATTCAATAACCTGCCTTCAACAATGAGTCATGTGCAGAATACTCCTGCATTCAAACCTACTGATACAACTTCCTTAACTCAAGAAAACGTGCACAATTAATCCATACTGAGGAATATTATATGCTCGGCATGTCAATATACAGTAGGAGTATATGCAGGTTTTCTTGTGTTGAATTCAAAGAAATGATGTTGCAGTTGACTTATAATTGATGAGTTTCTTCAATTTTAACAATTAAAACAAATCAAGTGAAAGAAGAAAGGAAAAAGAATTTCAAAATCATGCTTCTGTTATTTATTACAGCATTTGCTACAGGAAAAGGAAGATGAGTGGATTCCATAAGTGAAATTACCTTATAAAGCAAATTGGTCTATTACAATCAGCTAGTAAAAACAGTAAAGATTTCATAGCCGGAAGATTGATTATTCATTCTATAGAGCAACGCAGTATCTTAGCAGCTGTAAATATATTTGTTCAGAACATTTGTAGTCAATGGAAATATACATTAGATGTAAGGCATAACAAATAAAATAAAAGGGGAACAAAAAAAGTTGAAATTAAACCACAGAAGATCTATACACAAAGATATAACTTGACATAAGCTATACAGGAGGTATGTTAGAGAAAGAGAATCCTTTGTATCCCTTGTAAGCATAATATGCAATCCGCGTATAGTAGAAACCTGGTATGAACAAGATTGATCCAAGTATTGCAAAAAAGAGACCTATTGATCATTCAATAAAAAAAAAAAAAAAAACGATTAGAAACAACAAAATCCAAAATAATTACTTTTAGTCATATGATCAGGTCTGATGAATTACCAAGTGAAATCATTGTACACACACTTGTATAAAAGATAAATAAACGATATTGAAAAGAATCAAATGACTAATTAAGAGCTTGTTTAAATTGACAATAGGTTTGGCAGAATCACGCCCTATGATTTTGGCAAAATATACACTCTTACAGTTTCAACAAAATCATTATTCCGACATCATTTCACCAAACTGGCTTTAGTTCCATCCAAACATGCACTTAAGCTTTCCAATTACCCTCACTTTTTAGAAACTTCCTTACATACCTTCTCCAAAACTACCTATAGATTCTTAAAACTTTTTATGTGATTAGAACAAATAATAATTTCCACTGAAAGGAAAATCAAAACTAATCCTCACACCATTTTAGAATCCTTTGAATTCATATTTATATTTATGAACTCATAATTTAAGTTTTAGCTGCTTATGACACTAAAAGAAAAGTAATATCCAATTTTACTGATCAACAAATTACCTAACTTCATCGTCCAGATTATTTCTATTTATAGTAATCAATCACAAAACAAGATATAACTTTTTCAATCAATTGTAGAAATAAAAGTGAGCTCTTTTTAATTATTTAAGAATAAAAAAATAAGGTTATTTTTTTTTTCTTCTGAAAAAGGTAAAGAATGATCGAAGGGGAAAATCAATCGTGAAAAGAAAAAGGAGATGATTGTTACCGTGAGCAGTGTCGCCGCCAACGTGATTGTACGCCATGAGGGAACCGATGATGATGCCTAGGGTTCCGAAAACGAGAAGAGAAACGGCGAGTGCGATCTCCTTGATGGGTGGTTTGTTGTTCGCAGTGTACGATGTTTCCATCATCATGTCCTCATCAGAAATCGAGAATGCGTGATCTACGTACATCTTTTTTTTTATTTTTTTAATTTCTCTCCTTTGAGGTTGCAGATTCAGCTCAAGTTATCTATCGGTGGACACGAGCAGCGTGTGTTGATCGATTTCTGCTTTGCTTTCTGACTTTGTCTTCAAGTTTCCCCTTCTAGAATCTCAAACGCTATTGGATTTGCGACCTCTTCATCAATCTTAATAGATTTCAACTAAGTTCTGCTTTTATATATATATAATAAATGGAATTTTTAATCTAAAATCATTTTTAGTTTAATTTTATTTATCGATTGATCAATTCTAAATTAATATAACTTTTGTCAAAAATATAATAGACTAATTTCAAAATCTAAGAATAAATATATATTTTTTCCCTTATCTTAATATTAAATTTTAGTTGGATTATCTTTCAATATAAAAAAGTATTAATAGTAGTTTGATATTATAATTTTTTCAAAGTTTTAAAACATATTTTTTCTTTATTTTATATTTCAGTGGTTTGCATTTAAACTACTATAATGTCTGAAGTTTCTAAATTAAGTATATATACATATATAATATATCTAAAAAATTAATTAACATGCATTATTAATGTAAAATATTTTATCTTATCAATAATGCATCATAATTATTTATTAGAATAATTTTAGAGATAATTTTAATAATATTTGTAATGATGTAACAATTATTAATGTTATAAAATATGTAGTTTGAGGGCTAGTTCACCGTTTCCAGAATGCGACATGTGTTCACACCCTCGTGGACGCTAGAGGATGACTAATTGCATTTCTAGCGTCGTTGTTACCACTCTTGACCCTTCCACAATTTTGGTCTGTACGAAATATGTGTTGAAGTCTACCATGTTTGTGCATGAGTTTCATTCTAACAAGAAGGTGAATGGTGGTTAAAAGTGTGTTTTCGCATTCTGGTGTGGCGAGAAGTGGAGGCAAAGAAACACTGACACGAGAAAATAGAAAGGAAATGTGTGAGTCAGTTTTGCAAAGAGGATAAAGAATTGGGTGTTTTGTTTGTTTTCTATTTTGGAAAAATGGGTTAAAAGGAAATAGTTATGGCACCTGTAATTTTATATTGTGTTTTAGGGTCTATTGTAAATAATACTTTAACCACTTTTTATGGTTTTTGTTTTTGTTTTTAATTTAAATATTTAATTCACAACTTCCTCCAATAACAATTAGACACATGTTTACCAACTTCCACAATTTGGTCAAAGTTAGATTCAAGGACTAAGAAGTCATAATTGGAGTAGAATTGAAGGATTAAAATTGCTCTAAATAATATAATTTTATACATTTTTTCCGATTATTTATCTTTAACTAAATCTTAATATTACATAAAAAAGAATAAGTAAGTGATCGAAAAAATAATGTATTTATCATAAAAAGAGAAAATACGATAAAAGGATGAAATTCCTTTTAATTATGCTCTAAATTTTAATTTAAAAAATAATAATATCGTTAAAAATATTTGACAAATTTTATAATATCAATATTATATGATATTGAAAGTTTCCTATATTTTTGTGTTTTTAGAGTTTATTTTATGTTATTTATAAATAGATAGATGTATAGATAACAATCAGTAACTTACAGTAAAAAGAAAACATGATTTTTTGTCCATATCCCTTTAATTATATCCTCCTACTTTCACATTTTATCTAAACTCAATTTACATTTTCTTTTACTTTTTTATAAAAAAATCAAAATAAAAGAATATCTAACTCCACCAAATTCAATTTGTATTTCGGATTTAAACTTTAAAAATTTTAAAATAAATAAAATATATGTATTCTGAAAAAAATTTATAAACACAAATTTAAGTTTTCTAATAGGAATGAAGGTTGACTACTATGTATGGGAATTCTTTCTTCAAAAATTTTGTTTTCTCTGTTAAACTAAATGATAATTGTGAAGTATTTAAATTTTAAGAATACACAATTGTTTTGAAAAATTTAATAAAATATTTTTTTATTTCAAAAATTAAATTAAATGTTCCTTTATAAAAACATTTAAAAATTTATTTTTAATATATTGATTAATTTGAAGTTATCAATATTTTTTTTTTTTGAATAAAATGGTAATCCCAAGCCCAGTTCACTTAACTTTGAAGAGAGTCACCATTCACTAAGCCCAATCCAATCAATAGCGGCTCGTAGAACTCAACTGCCCGGAAAACGGAGGCGGAGTTGGTCGTCGGCCGGCAGTGACAGCGAGAAAGTCGTCCAGGTATTCTGTCTTCTTCTTCTTTAAATTTTTTTATCGGATGCGAATACAGCGCGATAACCGCCCCTTACGAGCGAATTGTGTTGCAGCAGATATCCACTCCACACCGCGATTCACCGATTGAACGCAATAGCTACGATATTGAAAACACAGGTTGTTGATTCGTTTTGTTTTCATTTTATGCCAACTTTTTCATTTGATTGATTATTGTTTGATTTCTACGGCTCTTCAACCTGCTCCGTTGCTACATTGTATTAAAGAAAAATATTAATATTAATTTTTTTATTTGATGTAGTTGGTGACCTAGAAACTTCTCCCTATATAACATTCTTCTTCCTATAAATTAATAGAATTTGAGCTGTGTTTCCCAAACCTTCTTAGTTTTTCAACGGGGTTTATTAAATATGATATATATTTTCTCATTTGAATTTCACATCCATGGCTACATTGTTTCTTTTACTGTTAATTTACACTGAAAAGGACTAGTATTTTGTGGCTAGAGGATTGACTCAGCCGCGAATTATCAGCACTGGTTTATTTTAATATTAAGGTAGGGAGAGATTTTTCCATATATCAAACTTGGAGTTTGTAGAAAAGTATATTTTTGCTATAGAATTTGAGAATGTAGGTAATGCTTTTATGCATGTAGTAATTCTATTTTCTAAAGTTACAATTGAACTACTCCCAGTATGGCTTTTGTGTGTTTAGGTTGGATACTTGATACTGTTATATATTAATTGCTGAAGAAAATTTTGAGCTTATCACTGTGTTCCATGAATTGAGTGCTACTTCACTATTAGCTTGAGTTAAGAGAACTATCTATGAGTGGAGAAAATTTTGGACTTGGTTGAATAAAAATGAAAACTTGCATATAAAGGTGCTTGCATTAACTTGAGCTTTGGTAAACCTATGAATTTTGGGAATCTCTCTTCTTTGTGGTGCGCGAGACCTCTAGCTTGATTTTATTCTTGTTCTTAAAATGTTTGAGATGGTATAAAATGTTGCTGTTTTAATTGGGATTAATGAGTTCAGTTGGTTATAGTTTGATTTGATGATGGAGTTGTGCTGTGGTATTCTGCAGTCGTATATAAGTAAATGTAAGGTAATCACTTTTCTTTTGGGTGAATATGTCCTGTCTTCACGTTTGATGTGGATATAACTAGTAATGTATATAGTGAAGCGCGTACAAACTTTCCTATATTCTGCATCGGCATCCTTAAGCACATTGATTCTTCACTTTTAAACATGTTGAAGTAATTCCATTTTAATTTTGATATTTGATTGTGTTAAAAAATTTGATAGCTTTACCATGTAAGTTTTACTGTTAAATATGAGATTAATATTTTAAAGCCTGATATTTAATTATTATTTCTTTCCTTGGTTATGCTTGATTTATGAATTATTTGTAAAATTGCTGAACGTTGCAGGAATGGGAATTAGTAAAATAGAAGTAAACTTGAAGAGATTAATTGCAGCTGCTCCTCAACAGCAAAACCAGGCAAAACTTGTACATGTACGTAAGTCTGAAAATAAGCCCTGACTATTTATTTTAGAGAGTAATCAGTGTTATGTCAGAAGAGGAATATTGGCACAACTGTTGAAGTTTCTGCTGTGTGGTTAGGATGTCGTAGGTTTGAGTTATGAAATTGACCTTTTGCAAATATGCAAGGTTGCCTGCAATAGATCCAAAATAGACCCGTCCTTTTTTTGGATCCAATTAAGGCAGGAGCTTTATATGAACAAGTTGCCTTTTTTAGGTTTATGTTGATCTCAATTAGCTATAATTTTTTTGTTGTTGCTAATTTTGTTGAAATAATGTTCCATTGATTTAATCATTTGTTTAACTCTTGACAATAAAGCTTACTGATTCGTTGACTCTGCAGTATGTTGCTACTTTGCGTGAACAACTGGAACAGTTGGCTGAAGAGAAGACACCAGAAGGCTTGCCAAGGTAGCATGTCTCTTTATTTACAATCTCATGTAATCATGTACATAAATATCAAGCCATTATAAGGGAGACTACAGAGCTCTTGGTGATTGGTATTCATTTTTACAAGGACTTCTTCAACTTGCATATTTTCAAGTCAAACTTTAATTCAACTGGGGGTGCATCCAGATAAACTTCCTCCAAATCTCCATTTGTAAATCTATTCTTCACATTTAGTTGTTGTAGAGGCCAGTCCAAATTTTCCACAAGGGGTGGAAAAACTTAACAGAGTAGGCTTTGTAAAAATGTCTTTAAGTAGTCAATGTCATAGTTTGAGTAAAGCCTTGGGAAACCGATAGAGCTTTGTTTCTCTCAAGTTCACACCTGTTTTTTATTGTCTATACTCTCTTTCTCACACTCAGGGATTGGACATTTGAACCATAGACCACTGATGAGGAAATATCACAGATCTCAACATACCCCCTTCACGCTCAAAACATAGAGATATTGGCCCAATAACATATCTTCAGCAGTCACTAAAGTTTTGAAAGTTCTGTAGAGTAAAAGTACTTCAGAAGAAAGCACACATTCATTATGGTCAACATTATGATAACATCAAATGGCAGGCTACCCTAATTTTTGTGTTCAAGATCTGGTACTGTCAAGTAGGATAAGATTTTATTTCTCTACAAACATTGTTTGGGGTTTAAACATTTAAATTTAAGAATTAATAGCTGTGAAATTTTAGGGTTTAGATCGAAATGAAAAAAGAGAGAAGATTTCATTAATTGGAATATAGGATTTTGAATAACTGCTGTAATATAAAAACTTAATCCAATAATTCTGTATATAATAAATTATAAGTCAAGAACAAGTGTAGAGAAATTGATGTAAGCTCAGCTGAACAACTAACGTAACATAATGAAATCCTACCTCAACAATAATCCTAATATTCAAACCATACTTAATGGTCTTGCAGACTGTGGTATATCTATGGACTTCTGTATTTACAACGAGTTCTCCTGGAAATATGATTCACATTGAACATAAGTTGTACTGCTCTTTATTTTTAATTCTTTAAACTGATTGGACAGTTTATTTCCCCTTCTACCTTCTTAGATCATTAGCAATCCATGATCTAAAGCTGTTAGATTCCTGCTATATTTTTCTCTGCTGAATTTGTGCATTCATTGATGTTTGTGTATGATCTGGTCAAGCAGGATCTCAAAGGCTACGTTGAATGATTATTCAGAGAAGATCGAAGCCATTGCTTCCAAATTGGTTAACCATGTGGTATGTATTTTTTAGCTATTGTATCTTGGAGAGATATTGAAATGCAAAGGGATCATTAGAGCAACTGACTAAACATTGGAGGCTTCTTTTTCTGCACCAATATAAAGGGAAATTTCATTAACCAAAGGATGGAATTTGAATATCTGAAATTTCAAATTTCTATGGGATATCATAAAATAGTTTTAGTTTATTTGTTTATACCTCTTTGTTAAAAGAAAGAAACAGATTAGTGCAGTTACCATGTGGTATAAACACAATTTTCATCAATAAATAGCTTAACTAATACTTTTGCACACCATGATTGTGGTATGGTATCCCCTATCATTGCTTGCTCTAAGTCGTGTATAGTAACAAAAAAAAAAATCTATAGCCATCCATGTGCTTTTCAGCCAAAAAAAGTTGTTTTAACTTGGTATTTGCTTGGAAATATAAATATGCTCATCTTGATAGATCACATGTGAGAAGAATAAAAGAACGGAAACAAAATTGAGGCACAGCAATTAGATTAGTTAAATGAACTTAGCACAGTTGAAACTGTTAGGTGGTTATGGTTTAAAGGGAATGATAGCAAGGATGTTTGGCTTGAAATTGGGGGAAAGGGCAGTAGAACAGGATTCAGAATTGTTGGTATTGTAGAAACGAACATTTGGGTAGTTGTAAAATGGGAAACCCATTTTTGAAGAGGATGCCCCTAGAAGGAGCATTCTCTCTGTTTTCTGTTTCACTAAGCCCTTGCAGTTTTGTTTTCTTTCTCTCTATTTCTCAGCTCTCTTGCTTGTGTGTGTGTAATGACTTACAAATATGGATCATAAGATTCATAACCATGGGACAAATTCATTTCAAATCCATCTTTTTTGGCCACCTACTCAACCAAACAAACCTTAATGATTTGTTATGCAATGCAAAACATTACAATACATCGGTTATAGTATGTGAAAAGTACATATAGAAGTATAAAATATTGAATGGGTTGATTTATTGGTACTTGGTTGGAATGCATCATAATCAGTGAAATTTGTTCCATTGTTTCCTCCTTATCATATATTCCATTTTAGTTTTGGCTAAATTGTCACACTTAGTGATTGTCATATAACCACTTAAATTTTCAGTCTGACATTCAAGTATCTGAGAAGGACTTTGAAAGCAATGTTAAAGAAAACCCTTCTGAAATTGAAGAAAAAAAGCCGATATCACCTTCTTCTGGACTGCGAAGAAGGCCTGTGTAAGCTATTGTTAACATTCTTCATTGCTTCTTGTATTTTGTAGGCTGTTTTATTGTTACTCATCTGATTCATTGGACAGAGCTGCTTCAAGTACTGAAGATAGAGCACACGAGCCTGCTGAGACTGATCACTTATCACCTGTTAAACTGGATGCTTCAGCACATGCACATATTGATAAACATAGGTACACTTGATGTTTTTTTTTTCGTCGTTTTTCTTAGATAATCTACACTTGAAGTTTGTGTGATGGTGAGTCAGTACTATTGCAGTGTTTCAGTGAAACGTCCACAACCTCTAAACCTTTCCTATTTAAATTTCTTAAAACAACAAAAGTATATTGTATTCAGAAATAGGGCCTATGTTTTGAGGTCAGTCATTGGGATATATTGTTGATAACTAACCTGTTACCAAATGTTACTGGATATTCAGAAGTTTATTTTAGTCATCATTTTCAAGATGTTTCTGAATCTCTATTTTTTTGATACCAATACTGTCAGTTGCTACTAAATTATATGCGAAAACGTATTAGATAATTGTTATTGTCATTTGTGTTTGCTCTCTCAATGCTTTGTTTTTAATCATATTAATTGTTTTTTCATCATTCTCTCAATTGTTGTACGTTTTTGTTCAAACTTTTACTTCTCAGAAAGCTTCAAGACGATTTGACTGATGAGATGGTGGTGTTGGCAAAACAACTCAAAGAGAGTAGTCTCATGATGAGCCAGTCTGTGAAAAATACTGAAAAGGTCTGATTCTCATTTTCATCAACTCCTGCTTGTCTAACTGCTAACCAGTTGTATCAGTTGATATTATTATTTCAAGATGTATCTGGAATAAAGTCATTTTGGTCCTTAAATGTAAGAGGCGGTGTCATAATAGTCGATGTATATATGTCAAGATTATAAAAATATATTTAAATGTGTTTTTTGGTTCTCAATTGTATTTTTCGTTAATTAGTTTTTTAGTCTTTGAATGTGTTTTTAAATAGTCAATTTGGTCTATAAAAGTATTAACAAAAAAGAGACACTTTGGGATGTTTGTTTGTAATATGATATATTCAATGATTACAGTGACAACACCTATCTTTCTCATTTTGGCATGAGGGATTGTGGAGGAAGGTGTGTTAATATCTTGTGATGGGGTGTTAACTAACATGATGAACGATGGCTTTCTTGCAGATACTTGATTCTACTGAGCAGGCCATTGAGCATAGCTTGGCAAGCACAGGTCGTGCCAATGTGCGAGCAAACACAATATACTCGGAGAGTTCAAAGACTTCTTGCTTAACCTGGCTTGTGATGTTTGTGATGACGTGTGTATTTGTCATGGTTATTCTTCTAATCCGTGTCACATAGGGTGCAGTTAACATTTCATGGGGTAAATTAAATTACTTTAAGCATGGTTTTGTTTTTTTTTTTTTTTTTTTT
>JBBPBR010000007.1:2792764-2803970 GCA_037974775.1 Cicer pinnatifidum | reverse complement strand
TTTTGGTGGCTTCTTAGTCAAATAGATTTTTTTTAGAAGTTTTAACTTATAAATTTATACATATTTGATCTAATATAAATCTGACCTAATTTTCTTCCTTGTTGTTTGGTATAAAAGAGAATTAAGGAACATAACCTCAACGTGATAATATAAAGTGTGAAAAACTCTAATATCATATAAAAAAATTATGTCATACTTGACAATTAGACAATAACATTGTGTAATTTTTTTTATAACATACAAATTTCTCTTTAAAATTCTACACCGATGCAAGCCACCCACACTATTATAATTTGAGGAACTAATTAAAAATATAATATCACAAATACTATTTGTTTGTAATACTCCATTTTTTAATTTGAGTATCACATATACTATTTGGTTGTAACAATGATCACATATACTATTTTGCTTGTAACAATGATCACATATACTATTTGCTTGTAACAATGATGTAACAAGAGATTATTCAAGTCAATGTGCACGCTTTTTATTAATTTTGATGAATATTTGTCAAATAAATATTTTATTAAAAAGACTACATCGATTTTATACTTTTGAATTCAAAAAATTAATTTATTATTATATAAATTTAAAAGATTAAATTGTTTGACTATTACAATTTTAAAAATTTTACTCTAATAAAATAAGTTTTGTTTATATTTATTTTTTTGAATAGACTATTACAGCACCTGTCTTTCATAAATAAAAAAATTGACAAGGTTTGTTCTGTTTTTTCATATAAATTAAAAATATATGTTTTTGTGGTTTCCTCAATTCATGGGTTGACAAGGACGAACAACCAACATTTGATGAGTGGCACATGACGATCCAACGGCTGCAGTACAGGGTGTGGTGGTTGACCTAAGCTACAAGATTAAAACAGAGGCAAATCAAATGACCAAATAAAATTTATTTTTGTATTCAAATCACGTGCGCGATGAGTATTCAACGCCCCATGCCCCAACAAGAAGGGGGTCTTCTTAATTAATTAATGCCAATATATATATATATATATATTTAAGTCAGCTACAACAAAAACATAAATGGGAGGAGATACCAGTGCTACAGCTGCAGGCTGCAGCCATGAATTTAATTTGTGCACTCTTCTATTCTTTCATGTTCTTGTGTTGTAGTTGACATTTATATATACTATATCCTTATGAAATAGGACTAGGAATGGTCAAACACAAACACATAGACTAAATTATACATTCAAACTTCAACTACAATCATGTCGACATGTTATTTAAAAATTTAGCCCTCGGTCTACCGCATAAAACTATAGTATTATTTGTGAAGATACTATTTTCATTATACAAAAGCTGGCAAATATAAATGCTTAATCACTAAATTTTTTATTAACTTTGTTAGGAGTTTTCTCTAATTTTAAGGTCAACCAACCCATGCTCCAAAATCCGAAAAAAATAATCCATAATTTGAACAAAATCAATTTCAAAACCCAAATAAATTCCAAACAATTGCTTATTTGTTGAAACTCGGACTTATTCTAAAACACTTGAAAATTCAATCTCAAAACCCAAATCTTGTTTAAAAAATACTAAATTGGTTTTTCACGGCTCGTCAACATCAATGCTTCTTTTTTAATTACCTTTGAACTTGAACAACAAGTTTGTCCTTTTCTACTTGACAATTTTTTTTTTCCTTTTATTTTGAATTCTTACATCACCAAAAGGTTACTATTATTTAAGTAACCATCACATTGTGTCGTTCACCAGTAAAGATGACAACATATATTTCTGCTTTTGATAAATTTTAGATCAGACTATTTTATGTTTTTTAGTTTAAGTTGTGGATCTTTGTATATTTTAATTCTCCTTTTTCAATCTATTTGGTCTTTTAGAATCATTGAATCTGGACAAGGATGATAGTACTGGTAGATGAAACTCTTGAACAATTGGTGGCTTAAGATTTTCATAGTAAAGTATATTAATCCTTTCGATTAACGAAAAATAGAGATGATGAATTAAGAGTGATGTATATATACTGTTAGTTAGATAATATAATTAGAAAATAAAGTAATTATTAATATTACATTAAAAAATAAAAAGATCATTGACATTATTTTTTAAATGGTAATTCATTGTGAGACAGAGATATTGTTAATTCATATAATACTAATGAACAATAACTATTTAAAATTTTACAAATATCTTTAAAAAAAATTTGATTTTCGTCTCTTTAAAATTACAAGGTCAACTGACCGTGACCTAATACCTATAAATAGAAATCATAAATTATAAAACAAAAACTAAGGTTAAATATGTTATCAAGCCCCAAAAATTCATAAAGCTTGCTTTTAGCCCCTTAACAAAATAAGTTTTCTTACTCAATTTGAAATATGACACTATAGTCGTAGACTTTTTGAAATACACCATTTGTGACTTTGGTGTTGCAAATATCAAACATAAGTTAAAAGTGAATACAAGATAAAAAATGGCATATTTCACCAAAAGTTGGAGAATGAAAGTCACTTTTGACATCCAGAGATGAGAGATCAAAAGAAATTCAATTTTATGAATTTTTAGAGATGAAAAATATGTTTAACCCTAAAATTTTAACATGTATGCATTAATTATAAATTACAGACATACTTTATAATGTTTAACCTTCACCATTTCTTTAATATTCCAACTTATAAGTACAAGAAATAGGTTTGTTGCACATTTCAAATATTAAACTTACGATAACAAAATATTGTCAAAGAAATGGTGAAGGTTATTGCCAAAGAAGGGGTAAAAGGTTGTTGCTTGAGAATTTTTTTGCTATCATAAGTAGGAGAATTTAGAAATAGAAGAGGAGGGCCACACACTAGAAACATAGTCGGCAGAAAAATAACTTGAAAATTTAGGAGTACTTGGAGCTGGAGTAAAGTGTCTCAAATTTGGAGAAAACAATTGAGGGTTTTATTTCTTTTTATTTTCATTGATGAACATTTCTATTTACTTTGTTTTCTATATGTCAATGAGTAATTAATGTGTCTTTTAGAGTCTTTGGTGAATCTTATGATTAATATATCTTTGTACTATATGTTAGTTTTAAATTCTATATTTATTTTAGATTTTGCTGTTTATCTCAATTAAATTATTTTATTGTTTGTTTATATGGTTGGGATGACCACCTTTTGTATGTCTTAATCAATCAATTAACTAGTGATCAACTACAATTAATTGGTAAATCAATAGTATAATTGAGATTAAAATTATTGTATGATGAAACATAAACACTAATCTTTCAATCATTCAACCTCTTGATTCTTTATGCTTTTTGTTAATTATATTTTTTGTATGATAAATCAAATAATTAATTTAAGGAAAATACTATTACATTGAAATATTAATCCTTGTTAATAGTTTTAAAGAGAAATTAATAATTAAAAAAATAAATAAGAATTTATATAAAACTATGACTTGAGGTGTTTGATATTACAAATAAAATCATAATCTTAAACTTACTTCTCATTAATTCAAAGTTGTGTTGTTATATACTCTCTTTATAAGTTTTATGTTAATGTGAATCAATAATAATATTCATTAGTCTAAATAATATAAAATCTTAATTAATTTAATAATTGTTAAATTAATCTATATAAATACGATAATTTTATATACTAATATTTGACAAATTCGTACACTTATAGAATTTTGTACAATAAATAATCATCTCATAGTTAATATTTTTGAACATGTCATTTCCATAATCATCTCATAGTTAATATTTTTGAACATGTCATTTCCAATACAAGACATTGTGTGTTGTATGTGCAAGACATTGAATGAAGTGTAAAACCAAAAATTTCGAGTGCAAAAACAAAAATTTACAGATTAATATAGTACAACTATCTTAAGGTATTGCAAGTGCACCCACTAACATTAAGATAGGTTGGCACCTGCTAAGGAGAGAAGGGTTAATATTCATTGGCTAGCTGCTATTCATTAAGCACTTAGGAAGATCAATGTATATGTAGGCTTAAAATTAATAAAATTTAGCATGACTCTTTTAAAAACAAATTGAAATGATTTACTCAAATTACCTTAACTTTATTTCAAATTTATCTTTTAAGGTTTTTTAAGGATGACTTCTAGAGTAAGTATTAAGTCTATGTCACTTTGAACTAAATTTAACACCTATTAAACTAAACGAGTATATAGATTTTATTTTACACTACACTACATTGAATCACTTTTTTTTTTATTCTCTCATCTCTCTTGTTTTGAGTGTCGTGCTAACCTTGATATGAAAGTTATATACGAACGTAATACTCATAATTTCCCTCTTGATCTAGTTGCGGTCGAGATTTATAAATGGATAATATTTTGATTTTTAATAAGGATACACGTTTTTTAAAGTATAGGGAGAGTGAACTCAAGTTAGTTCAATCTTCCTCTTGACCGAGCTCATTTAATAATGAATCTTTTTAGTTATTATATTTTGATGACATCATACTTCAAAGTATGTTGAAAAACAAAAACTCAACATCCTCTAATTATTGAAGATAAGAAATCGTGGAAACACTTTAACGCTTAGATTTGGTGGTGATGTCATTTGATGAGTGACGTATTTGACGATGAAAATATCAAAAACATTCTAATATATTTTGGTGATATAGAAGATTATTAGTGTGTCGTGCCACTAAATGAAATAAGTTGCATTAGTAATATCATTTGCACTTTTTGTATTAAATAAAAATTAATTTTGTAATACCTTTATGTTAAATGTGTCACTTTTTATAAATTCTTATTAGTCCTATTTGTTTACAAGGTGGAACTTAGATTTTTTTCTAATGAATATTTAATGAGAAAATATGCACAGTTAAAAACAAGGAATGGTTGCGAATATTGCTAACACGGGCCTAGATAAAGGGTCCAATAGCTGAGGAAGAAGCCCAAAATCTCATGCAAGTGTTAGGCCCGAGAGAATTGCCAGCAAATCGAAATAAATGAACTGATTTCATCCTTTAAAAATAAATAAATTTTAATTAAAAAAAATTGATGTAGTGACTCAACTAGGTTATAGAAATAATTTGTGACTCAGCATTATGTTTTTTGGTTTTATTTGTTAGCATTATTATGTTTTTTGGTGGTGATGTCATCTTTGTATGATGGGCTGTGTCTACTGATTCACACCACAATTCCAAGGGTTTTGTATCGTGCCCTCTATATTTTATCTCCCATCCTCCCAATTTTTATAAAGATTATTTTGCTCATTTATATAAAATTATAGAAAAAAATTTCCATTCTAGTTTTTCACCCCAACTTTCGAAAATTTTATAAAATTGAAAACTTTCGAAATATAATTATGCAGAAAAAATTACTAATTTCGAAACTTTGGAAAAATATCAAACTTTCGAAATAAAATATTTTAGAAATTTCGAAACTTTGGATGAATATGAAATTTTCGAAATATATTTTTTTAAAAAGCTCCGAAAGTTTGGATGATTTGAAACTTCTTAAGCACATATACATTCAAAAATTTCAAACTTCGAAGTAATTCTATTTCGAAGTTGTGAAACTTTCAAAACTTTCAATTTTTTTAAAAAAATTACTGTAACTTCCGAAATTAAATATCAAATTTATTACTTATTACTATTAATTTATTACCATAAATTTATTATTATTTATTACTATTAATTTATTATTATTTATTACTAATAAATTTTTTTTCGAAATTTTCCATTAATATCAAATTTTCGAAACTGAACATATTTTGAAAGTTTTACAAAATTTTGCATTTCAAAACTTTCATATTATTCGATAGTTTCGAAAAAAGTTTCTATATTTCGAAACATTTTTGTTCAATGAAACTTTAAAAAGTGTGGTTTTTGTTCAATGAAACTTTCAAAAGTGTGGGGGCACTGTACAATTCCCCAATTCCAAGTATAAGAACAAATCCATAATTTGTAACAATAATTCTGGGTTCTAATTTTTAATTATTCCTTATTTCTCACACAAATAACAAATTAAAAGATAATAATAATAATAATAAAATGACAGATCATAGTAGTTAATTAATGTTGATTCCCGCATTCTGGTTTTCACACAACGTTACATAGTTTTTATTAATATCAGCTATTTATTTATTTATTTATGTGTGTCTGAATCTCCTCCATGTTAATAATAATAATAGTAATATGGCAGAAAAGATCTTTGCTGCTACCGCAGATCACTGAATAGTGCCGAATTTACATGTGCATGAACGTTTACAGTGCTGCCAACTTAGCCTTATAATCTAATATTATTCATAGAAAATCCAACCCTCTTCTCTTCTCTTCTGTCTCCATTTTCATTTTAAAATTTTCACCTTCAAATTACTATTCAAGTACCTAACAATTTATAAGAAAGGATTTGAACCTTTCACAACACTTTGTTTCTGTGTCTAATAAATCTCTAAACCATGATTACCGGTAAGGATATGTACGATGTATTCGCGGCAATAGTGCCGTTATATGTTGCTATGATATTAGCATACGGATCAGTAAGATGGTGGAAAATCTTTACACCAGATCAATGTTCTGGTATAAATCGTTTTGTGGCGGTTTTCGCAGTTCCGTTGCTATCTTTCCATTTTATATCTTCCAATGATCCATATGCTATGAATTACCATTTCTTAGCAGCTGATTCACTTCAAAAAGTTGTTATCCTTGGTGCTCTTTTTATATGGAACACTTTCACAAAAAACCCTGAAAGTCTTGATTGGACTATTACACTTTTTTCACTTTCATCTCTTCCTAACACACTTGTTATGGGAATCCCTCTTTTAAAAGCTATGTATGGTGATTTCTCAGGAAACTTAATGGTTCAAATTGTTGTTCTACAAAGTGTTATTTGGTACACACTTATGTTGTTTTTGTTTGAATATAGAGCTGCTAAACTTTTAATAACAGAACAGTTTCCTGAAACAGCAGCTTCTATAACATCATTCAAAGTTGATTCTGATGTTGTTTCATTGAATGGTAGAGACCCACTTCAAACTGATGCTGAGATAGGTGAAGATGGTAAACTTCATGTTGTTGTTAAAAGATCAGCTCCTACATCAATGGTTTCTTCATTCAATAAGTCTCATTTGACTAACATGACACCAAGAGCTTCAAATTTAACTGGTGTTGAGATTTATTCTGTTCAATCATCAAGAGAACCAACACCAAGAGCTTCCAGTTTTAACCAAACTGATTTTTATGCAATGTTTCAAAGTAAAGCTCCCAGTCCCAAACACGGTTATACAAATAGTAATGGTGATGTTTATTCCATGCAATCTTCCAAAGGTGTCACGCCGAGGACATCGAATTTTGAAGAGGAGACGACGGCTATGAAGATGAATAAGAGAAGGGGAGGGAGGAGTATGAGTGGTGAATTGTTTAATAACGGTGGTTCTTATCCACCTCCAAATCCAATCCTTTCTGGTTCAACTAGTGCTGGTACAAAGAAGAAAGATGGAAGTAGTGGTAGTTTAGCTAGTAACAAAGAGTTACATATGTTTGTTTGGAGTTCAAGTGCTTCACCTGTTTCTGAAGGGAATTTAAGACATGCTGTTAATAGAGCTGCTTCTAATGATTTTAGTACTGTTGATCCTTCCAAATCTGTTCCACATGAAAGTTCTGTTGCTTCAAAAGGTAATATATAAACACATTAATATCCATGATTGTTCTAACAATATTAGTAGAGGTTAAGAAATTATTGATCACTTAATTTGCAGCTGTGAATGAAATGATTGAGAACATGAGTCCTGGTCATAGAGGGAGTGGAGAAACAGAAGTTGAAATTGAGGAAGGAACAAAACTTCCAAATAATGGGTCACCATATATAAGCCAGAAGAAGATGGACATAGAAGGAGGTGGTGATCATACAAACAAAAACACACAGATGCCACCTGCAGGTGTGATGACAAGACTTATTCTAATCATGGTTTGGAGAAAACTCATCAGAAATCCTAATACCTATTCAAGTCTTATCGGACTCGTTTGGTCTCTTATATCATACAGGTATAACAAAATATAACATGTGTTTATTTCTATATATATAGTATATTTAATCTGTTGTTTTTGTGCATGCATGCAGGTGGCACATTGAAATGCCCACCATTGTAAAAGGTTCCATCTCTATACTTTCTGATGCTGGTCTTGGAATGGCCATGTTCAGTCTAGGTACTTGAGGAAATTTACAGACATTACAGGTCTAGTATTAATTATTTCAACTTTTTTCTAGTATTAATTATGATATTTTTATGCAGGTCTGTTCATGGCATTACAGCCTAAGCTGATTGCATGTGGAAAATCTGTTGCAACATTTTCTATGGCTGTTAGGTTCTTGACAGGTCCAGCTGTGATTGCGGCAACCTCAATTGCAGTTGGTATTCGTGGAGTTCTTTTACATGTTGCAATTGTTCAGGTAACATCAAATTCAATTTATCAAAGTCTATATAGTTCAGAGTTCATGTCCTTATTAATCTTTATAACATAATGTTTAATTTTTGCAGGCTGCACTTCCACAAGGTATTGTTCCCTTTGTGTTTGCCAAGGAATACAATCTCCATCCAGATATACTCAGTACTGGGTTAGTATCATTTTATTTTTATTTTTATTATGTAGATTTATAATTGTAATTCTAAAAGAGAATTTGTTAATTGTGCAGGGTTATTTTTGGAATGTTGATTGCATTGCCTATTACAATAATCTACTATGTGCTTCTTGGAGTATAGTATATTTTGGATGCAGAAACAATAGCTGCTGCTGTGCTGCAGAGGATTCAAACACGTAGAATTATGCTGTTGCTGTACCTAAATTCAAGGCTCACTCAAACAAATGAATCCAAGGAAATGTATTAATTAGAAGATATTGAATTTTATTAGAGGAAAAAAAAAGGAGAAATGATATACAGTATAGCAGAATGTGCTAATTAATTATATATTAATTTTGATTCAAATTATGAAATTGTTTGGATTTGATTTGTTCCACATTTCCAGCTTATTAGTCTTCATTCCCTTAATTTGTTAATGGAAATTAAAATCTCTTGATTAGGTGGGAAAGCAAAGAGATTACATCCTATGAAATGCAAGAGAAAGAGATAAATATTTTTATTTTTTGGTAACACAAATATCAATGTAGTAAGTTAATACTAAAAAACTGTCTTATTGACTAGTAAAACTAGAGTTGATTCGGTGCATTTTCCCATTGCTTTCATTTTTCAAAATAGTTTGGCTACTCTTCTTGGGATCTTGTTTCAACATTATAATAGAAAATTTAATATTGAAAAATGCTTGTCTTTAGCCATGTGATGTGACCACAGATGATAAATGGATCTAATTGGAGCAAAATTCTTAATTCATGTTACTACCTTGTTATTATAGGCGTAGGTGTTTCAAGATGTTCCAAAATTTGCATTTCTTAAAGTTTCAAGGATTTATCATGTTCTGATTCACTTGCTCATTTTATGTTATAAGAGAAAATAAAAAATAAAAAACAATAAAATAAATGTATTTATTAATTGTCTTAAATTTTTTTATTATTTTTTTTATATATAATTTTATTAAAAATTGTAAGACATTATATATCCACTGATAATGTTATAAAAAGAAAACAGATATCTTAAATAAGGATATAACAATAATTTAAATAATAAATTCATTTTAAAAATTATAACTTTATATATATATATAAAATATTAGATTGAAGAAATAATAACAATAAAAATATGTTCGATCGTAGCATGTGAGTGTAAACGCTGAAAAGTTAAAATTGGCTACTTATACTTAAAATATGATACCTACCAATCACAAAGACGGAGTTAACTTGTCATCGAAGTTCTTATTCAAACGAAATATCTTGTTATTAAAGACACACTACGAGAACCTATATATTCGAAGCAAACCACTCCAAGTATTAAAGATTATAGATAGAAATTATAGATAAAAAGAAAAGTATAATGAAAATTAAATAATAACTACCATAACCAACTATTAACTAATATAAATTATCCAAACAAAGGTTTTAGGTCTCAAAATTTTGGATAAGCAATATAAAAATTCAATTTAGTTACAAATATGATTTTTTTATAATTGTTGTGTTATTTTTTATTTGAAAAAGACAGGTAATAAAAGGAGGTTAAATTTGAGCATTACATGCATACACTGGTTGACCAACAGAAAGTTTCTTGGAAATGATATATAACAGCTCTATATACAATCCCAAGTAGATTGTGATGAATTTATGAAATGTATATGAATGGAATCATTTGCATTAGGAAAATGAATTAAAGAAAGTAATGAGATTAGATCAGGAACATAACATGTGCTTAGGTTCCTTATAAATTCATCAAGATAATCCTTCTCTATGAATATCAACCAGAGCGTGTGCCACGATATAGAATAGTAATTTGAGAAACATACAAAAGCACCATAGTGGTAGATTAAAAGAATTTAGTTGGTTTCGACATTAATAAATTAAATAAGAGATTAACATGTAGGATTGGTCTCTGATGATCACGTGGAAGGTCCAAAAGGGTGTCTTGTCTGTTTTTATTTTCCAATTAAGAAGCTAAGAGATTGGGATTGGTAGAGTTGCACATGAAGGTTGTCCCAATTTGTGCTACCTTTTAGACATTTATTAAGAGTTTAGCAGTTTATGTAAACACTAGAGTGGACATAAATAAATATCATAAACTATTAATCAACCTATGGATCACCAAGCGGTCACTAGAAAATCATATACTTCAAAAAATCTATCAATTTTTAGTGTAATTTTTTTTTTATCGATTTAAAGAAATAACATATGCTACTATTATATATGGAGTTGCTAATATATACACACTAAGAAAGAGCCTAACTAACATTTGTCAAAAAACAAATAAGTATGAATAAGTTGTGATTTTTTAAAAGCGGAAGAATTTTCCACTAAAATGTTATACGTATGCACTGTTGAATTAGACTAAAGTCACGTGTATGATAAATTTATTCATTTGAATAAAAAAATTACAATAAGTTATTAAGTATTGTGAGAAATCAAGCCCATGTGAAAATAAAAAAATCAAAATCAAAAGCTATTAAGATAACCCACATGAATGAAAATGGAATATTTGGTTGGATGAATTTGCCTTTAACAATTTTGTTTTTTATTTCACAATCTTGTCAAAATTCAAATTTAGAAACATGAATATTGACATTAAAATTTAGAAAATTTACACATGGATATTAC